>JAEQML010054286.1:0-38473 GCA_016904865.1 Pissodes strobi | reverse complement strand
CAATTAAAAACGTTATAGATAAACGGTAAGATGTTAACTCGTACCCCTCTGCAGTGTATTGCTAGAAGTTTTAACAATCTGAAGAATGTTTCGTAAATCGGTTTTGATATGTATCGTTACAATATTATGATTTTCCAAAAAAAGAAAATTAATTCGCAAATCATATAATATAGACCAAGAAACACCATAACTTTATTAAAAGGTACTATCGAGTAGAAAAATAGATTTTGTATGTAGTTACTGCCTGCGAAGGAGATAAATTCTATAATTGATTGATTATTACAATAAATAACGCCAGGTCAGACTAGTTATTTTAATTTCGCAGCTCTTATCATCGTATCATATTATCTGATACATAAATTCACATAGTTAGTTAGTAATCCGGCTTTTGTAACAAATCAAGATTTAAGGTCCGTTAATTAACCATTGATTAAGTGTTTTTATTTGAGTTACTTGAATTTTCACATAACGAGTAGTTATTTGCAGTAGCGCTGGCCTTCATTTATATTTTCTGAACGATTTTTTTTTATTATTGCATAACGCGTTCATCACAGATTACGGTTAAATTCTTCGGGCGTTTGCTTAGGCAAAGCACGTGATTTAATCCATCAAGTAACTGAGTTAAGCCTACTATTTCTCTTCGAAGTATAGTTATAATCATGATACACATATAACGGTACCGTAATTTGGGGTGAAGTTGATAATTTAATTTTATATTTTTCTTGTAAAACTACTACGAGCAATACTTTTCCTTAGAAAATTTAATAAATAATTAGTTAAAATACCGTGCATAGATATTTCACGTTAAAAAGTCTGAAAACTTAAAAACAATAACAAAAAAAAATTATGACTGATCAATTTCATACTGACTTTGGGGTGAAATTGATCACATCCGTTTACATGCATTTGGATGCTATATTAAGGTATACCTATGATCAATTTAACCCCGGGAATCCTATTTTAGAAAATGTAAAAATTATTCGACTGAACAATTCATGGGATGAAATTGATCTACTGGGTGAAATTGATCACTTCGTAAACTATAGCGAAAGCGGACAGTGTATTTTACGAGTTTTTTATTTGTAGGTACATTTTTATAGTTTTTTAAGTAAGTAAGAACAGCTTTTATGCTTCCGGCTTTAATGTAAGCATATGTTTATAAAATCTTTTTTCAACGCATAAGTAAAAAATCATACTTAATTTCTATTGTAAATATACATAAAATAACTCAAAAATAGGATTACATCTCCTTTATATCAATATTTTGTTTAAATGTGTAAATATTTTGGCCTTCAACATCTATAATTTCAGGGTTTGGAAGCACTGCCAGAATTTCAGTCTCGTTGACTACAAATATGTCATTTTCTACCGTTTTAAATCTGTTTCGAGATGGTTTCACGGATTTCATGCCCATTACTTCTATTACGTCATCTGTTATACTTTGAATGACGGAAACATATCTATAAATTGTTTTTTTCTGCTTCCTCCTGGCACGTTTACCAGCAAATATATTCCTGCTGCTAAATTATCTTTTTCTGCAGAAAAATATTCAGTTTCTTCTTCTGATTGTTCAGACACCAGAACTCTCTTCTATCACAGCTTCCTGTTCTTCATCTGAGCTTGATTCAGGAGGGGCCGTGATACTTTTGCCTGGCTGTCTGTCCAGTTTTTGTTTTTTAACGTTGCGCCTAGATAGTATAGCACTAAATCTCTGCTCTTGAAGATAATTTACCAAAACGTTGTGGACAGCATTTTCATCAACATCACCCATTTCAGGAAGTCTTTGTAAAACACGCTCCGGGTCCAATGGTACGATACCTGTGGCTCTAAAAGAAGGTATTAGGTCCTTTTTAATGGCGTTGGATCCTTCATCGGTTTTTGTGTCCATGTCAGTTAAAGCGCTGGAGAGTAGATGTGGGAAATCTTTTTTATCCAGTGATGTTGAAGAAGTATGAGCTTGTTTCCATTTAAATAAAGTTGACCTCCAAGCGGTTTTAAAAGCTCTAAAACAACCCACTTCCAAGGGCTGGGTTAGATGCGTGGAGTTCTTCGGCAAGCAATCAAAATCAATGTTATTTTTCCTACACAACTGCAGCACATCATTGGTAAAATGTGAAGACAAATTATCTCCTAATAAAACCTTGCGGATTTCTAATCCTTTTGCATGAGGCAAAAAGCATGACGTAAACCAGTCTGTGAATGTCTGCGCATCCATCCATCCATGCGTTGTCCGATTGTATCTTGCGCCTAAAGCACAACATCTTTTGTTGCAACATGGAATACCCTTGGGGCCATTTTCTGTCCACTGTAGCCACATTTTATCGGACTTATAAATTAGATAGTGAGGTAATAACACACCTGATGCTGAACCACACATCATAATAGATGTTGTGGTTTTTGTGAAATTACATACTCTTTCCGGGTATTTGGTGCCACGTTGGAACAGCATCTTTTTCTTTCCAGGGTCATCCTGCATGTTAGTTTCATTATAATTGAATACGTTTGACGGTGGTATATTTTGCAGAGTTGAGCGTAGATTATCAAAGTAACTTTCCTTGAAACCGAAGCTCGCGATCGTTTAATATTAGCAGCAACTTTTTTTACAATACCATTATTGTGGCGTTTCAGCATAGAATATACCCAATCATTCCCCGGTAAATTATTTGGGAATAATGCGACATTACGACCCTGGCTGTGCAAATATTTTTTTGCAAATTGTCGCAAATCTGCTGCTTCTAGAGGAAAACCCCATTTTCCACAGGTACTGACCGCAGAAAGAAACACCTTTTCTTCGTTAATTGAAACGACAGTTTGTCCGTCATTTTTTCTGATACGACGTCCATGGAATTTATTGTTCAGTGTTCCATATGGTATTTTATATTCAGGTGAACCCGCTGCAGACTCCAACCTTCTTCAGTAACTTTGGACAACGCTTGATCAAGAACTTCACTACTATAATCTTTGTAGGTCCGAGCACCTAACTTTCTTTTATACACCCTCATCGTCAACCAACTGAAACAAAGAAAACGCTATAAGAATATCTAGCGTAATAAAAACGAGGGGCGAAATTGACCATTAAGTGGTCTGATCAATTTCACCCCACATGTCCGATCAATTTGACCCCCTTAACAAAATTTTAATATGGCCGCCAAACCACCAGGCTTGACGTCAGCACAACCTCAAAATAATATTTAGGGAAATACTAAAAAAGCAGGAGGACCTTGAAGAACGTGCTTATTGAATTAGTCTAGAAATTACCAGTAATAGTTTGTAGCTATTTAAAAAATTGCAATATTTTACACCAACTTTTAAACTGTTGTTTAATGAAATTAAAATCAAGCAATGCGAACAGAAACATATACGTTTGGGCTTCCAACCTGAACTAAGCAAATGCAAGTCACGCAATTGAAATGGATGTATTAGATTCTGCGCAATATAATGAAATGTGGCTTGCGATAAAACTATTAATTTCGCCCCTGGAAATCAATTTCGCCCCAAATTACGGTATGCTGATTTCTAGACTCGTTTTTGACCCGCCCGCGCATCTACGTCATTTAGGAGCAAATTTATCCATTTCACGCTGTAATAGCTTATTTACTTAAGTAAATTTGTAGATTTGTGTTCTGTTTTTAGACATTTAATGTTATTCTGTACATTGGCAGCCACAGGGTTTTTTTTCGGGGCGGGGGGCAAAATAGAAAACATTTTGTCGTATTTCATATGACATTTATTTTTTTTTTAATATAGAAAAAACATTACATAACCTGTGTAAGAAGCAAATGATGTAAAATCTTAAAAAAAGGAACAAAACAGAATAATTATTATTACTATTAATTATTAATAGTAAGTGTATTTTACTCTAAACTAAAAATCATCCTCGGACTTCAGGGCCTACAAAAAAGGTTCTTTACGAAAAAAAGACAATATTCTTAGTTTTCGAGAAAATGGCCGTTTAAATTCGAGAACGGTCGTAGCTCGAAAACTACTATTGATACGGCAAAAATATAAACTACTAAAAATGTGTATTTTGACGATCTTTAGCCCGTATGTGAGTCGTCAAACTAAAAAATTACATATATTGCCTTTTTTTATTAAAATATGCCATTTTTTTGAAAATTTTTTTTTTACACACCCTGTATATGCATTCGGAAATTTTAGTTTTACGTTAACGACATCTACATGAACCACTTTAATCGTTTCCGTCATAAAAACGAATTATTTTTTGTCAAAATTTTTTTCCGAAAATTTCACAGGGGTATACCTTAATAAATGCGAGATTTTCATTAAACCGGCTATAATTTAAAAACGGTAATAGTTAGAAGGAAACTTTAAATGGGAAATAGATGGGTCTCGTCGGGTACTATAATATGCTGTATCCAGTTTGATTGCACGACGTTTCGTTTTTTTTTTTAAATTGACCAAACGTGTTTTTTATATTTTACCATTTTTTACGAAAACAAAAAGAGATATCTGAAATCGGTTCAAGGTCTATCGAAAAGTTTCTATAACATTTTTCGATACGACTTCAAATAAGGCAGTTATTCGATAAAATGTAATTTTTGTCTCAAAATCTAGCTTTTTTCTTTAGATATGGGGAATTTCGTAGGTGGATGCTATTTTTTATTTCGAATATCTAATAGGGGGGTTTTGGGGTGCGCCGAGTCCGATTTTCGCATCGAAAACGAGCTACGAGTTCGAAAACGGTCGCAATTCAAAAAAAAAGGAACTGCCGTTTAAATTCGAGAACGGTCGTTGCTCGAAAACTAGCAGTGATACGGGAAAAATACATAGCACTAAAAAGTGTATTTCGATGCTCTTTAGCTCGTATGTGAGTAGTCGAACTTAAAAAATATATATATTGGTTTTTTTTTTTCAAAAAAGGGCATTAAAAAAAAAAAAATTTAACACCCTGTATATGAATTCGGAAAATTTATTTTTACGTTAACAACATGTACATGGACCACTTTAATCGTTTCCGTCATTAAAAACGGATTTTTTTTTGTCAAAATTTTTTTCCGAAAATTTCACGGGGGTATACCTTAAAAAATGCGAGATTTTCATTAAATCGGCCATAATTCGAAAACGGCAATAGTTAGAAGGAAACTTTAAATGGGAAAAAGATGGGTCTCGTCGGGTACTATAATATGCTGTATCCAGTCTGATCGCACGACGTTTCGTTTTTTTTTTTAAATTGACCAAACGTGTTTTTTATATTTTACCATTTTTTTACGAAAACGAAAAGAGAAATCTGAAATCCGTTTGCGCCACTATCTGCGCCGTCTCAAGGTCAATCGAAAAGTTTCTATCAAGTTTTTTATATTTTCCTCATTTTTACGACAACTGAAAGAGATATCTGAAATCGGTTTGCGCCATTTTCTGCGCCGTCTCAAGGTCTCGAAAAGTTCCTATATAATTTTTCGATAGGATTTTGAATAAGGCAGTTATTCGATAAAATTTAATTTTGGCTCAAAATCTAGCTTTTTTCTTTAGATTTAGGTACAATATGGGGAATTTCGTAGGGCGATGTTATTTTTCGTTTCTAATATCATTAGGGGGGTTTTAGGGTGCGCTGAGTTCGATTTTCGCATCTAGAAGGATGTATAATTTTCCTGTACCGAAATATTTCCAAAAAATTTTTATTTTTATAAAAAAAAAAATTCCACCCTGTATATGATTAGAAAAAGAGAAAGATAGAGTGAATGGGTGTGTGAGAGAGAGAGAACAAGAGAAAGAGCGTGAGAGATCGTTGTGAGACATGTTAGAGGGTTATTTTAGAGCGCGGTGTTTACGTCTAAAGTAATATTAATATATACCGACCTCAAGGCAACGAAGAATAGTAGCACGTAACCGCAGGTGTTTTCTCTAATCGGTGAACAACGCTGGCACCGGCCAGCGGGTGTGCTCCTCTGAAAACCTTATTTTTAAGGCAAGAATCAAATGGTCTAAATATGGAATAAATATAGATTTCTTGAAATAATTTTTAGCCGAATCGAATTCATAATTAGGTCTGCGAGTTTTTCGCCCGTAAATCCGTGGTTTACTCACCTCTAAAATCGGATCGCTCTCAATTGAAACATTATACATTTTCGGATCAACCAAAACAATCGGATTCCAGGCTTGCGCACTTCGCTTCATCAGAAATACCCATGTCTGTACCCGAGAAGAACAACCGTCGAGAAGCGACAAAAGTCGGTACGTTCGAAGTTGGAGAGCCAAGTTCAATTTGCCATATGCGACAGACGGCCGGTTTAATACACTGAGACAAATGTATGAAGGCAAGAGAAATGCTATACACGGATAAAACATGATTTAATGTAAAATGAAAAATTACAAATGTAGAAGGTGGTATTTATGTCCTTTTTTCTACTACCGTGCGTAAAATACTCACTTTACGCACTCTCTAAGATTCGTAAAATAGGCCTTTTTAATGTGCAGTGCCTAAAATAAGTTATTTTACGCACTATTGCGTAAAGTAATTCTGACATATTTTTGGACATTTAGGGCAGTGCGTAAAACAATATATATTTTACGCACTAGTGCGTAAAGTAATTTAATAATATTTTTGTTTTTTTCGTATATCTTTTGGTAGTAGAAAAAATTTTGTGTGCTACTCATGTGTAAAGTACTCTTTTTTTATTTATGGGATTGTCGCATTCGCCTACGGCTTATGCGTTCATAAAAAAAGGTCATTTTACACATTTGTTGCATAAATAACTATTATTTTTCTCGGAGTAATTAAAGAATAAACAAATCAAATTATGAAAATGTACGATAAGAAAATAATTTAAACGTATAAATGGTTATTTATATATTATTTCAGTATTTATGAACTAAGTAATTTTAGGAATACCCTCAAAGGTGTACCTATATTAAATTAGTATTTAATACTAATTTAATATAGGTACACCGTTGAGGGTATTCCTAAAATTACTTAGTTCATAAATATTGAAATAATATATAAATAACCATTTATACGTTTAAATTATTTTCTAGGGTAAAAGTAGGTATGTGTGATATATCAATTTTATTATAATAAGTAATATAATTATGGAATGGAAGTGATTTTATTCTCTAGTTAACACTCGTATAATTAGGAAGGTACCTATTGTCCAAAATGTCTTTTAAAATCTCCCAAAACGCCGAATATTGTATTTCAGAACATAAGTTCTCGCTTACATAGCAGAATCGAAATCGTCACTCTCAGGTGACGTCATACGTTTCTAGATGGGAGGTTCTGCCTGCGCGAGATCATACCGTTATATGTGTATCGTGGTATAATAAAATTTGATCTGCCAGAATTACTGGTCATTTTATCATCTCTTTTTAATCGGCTATTATATAATATATTATTATAATATATTTTTTTAATAGCCATAAACTAACTTTTCATTTATCGGATTCACCGGTTTTCATTTAGTTATTTAATTTCCTGAACTTCCCTTAAGTGGTAACGTTCCAGATGAGAAAGTAGCAAGTATCTGATTTATTACTTGCGCTCAATAATTCTGGATTTACTGAATTTACCTTTATAGCTATCGTTTATTACTGACATATGACTTTTGATTAATATTTGAGTATTTGCTTTATTTTTCGATTGTTAATACTGATAGATTTCTGGCGTTCAAATCTAAGCTAATTTTTATTATTTCCTTTTGTCCTAGGAAGCTTAAATCTTTACGAATTCCAATCACAACTTGGAGATTTTCTGTTTTTTTTTCAATCCGTTCAAAAAAGGCGTGGTGCCATTATATAAATACCCACCCTTACTCTCCGATATTTGAGCTAGGGCCTAATTTGTTCGCTTTCACGTCAGTTCGTAAAGATTTACGCATCCTTTAGTGATAAATTTTAATTTTAACTTGGAATTTTATTCACTACCAGTTTCTCTAATTCTGGAGCAAAGGTAATTGCGTCCAGAAAAATTAGAAAACAAGAAAAAGCATAACAAGGAATTTTGTTGTTAAAAATTCAGGTAAAAATACATTATACATACATTTTACATTACATTTTACTCAAATCTGTCAGAAGTGCAGAAGTGCGCTTTAAATGTAATTCACGTCAATAAATAATATTAAATAAATAGATTTTTGTTAAATCATACAAACATGTTTTTATAACTGATTAATTGTATTACATTAAATAAACTTTTGCTGCTATTCCCTGAAAAAACTAAATCGTTTTATTTGAAGCGATTATGATTATATCAGTTGTCAGGTAAAAACTGGAATACCTATACGTATAAGACACCACAATTCCATTATAGACTACAGATGCCTGATAATACAGACAAAGTACATCATTGCAATCGCTCATTAGTCGTAACGATTTTCTTAAAAAATATCCAATTAAGCATCGTTTTATATTTTGTGCAAGAGGCGTGTTATGCTTTAATGGGCATATAGAGCCATTTAATATTTAATTTAGTGGGAAATTCTATTGACATTTTAGCTTTGCGATATGCTTAATGTTTCCAATCTATATTCAAATTGCTCTAGCTTAGATATGCAGTTTATAATAGAGAGTTTTCGTAATAATCAAGATGCATATTTACTTAAAAATCTCAATATCAGCAGAATATAGAATATAATGTTTGTGATTTTGCTACAAAGAGAGATTAAAAAATCCAATTATAGGTATCCCTAGAAAGTAAATAAAAATAATATTAACTCAATGTGGGCAGAATATAGAATATATTTTTGTAATTCTGCATAATACTTTTTTGCTGCAGGTCTATCAATTTGAAATGCTTTCACGTCATCATGTTAAATAAATTTTTCGGCATACCATTTTTATTTATTATGGAATTTTCAACGTATCTCTCGGCGACAGCTGCTGTTTTCCATCCACACACGAATCAGGGCCAACTAATAAGAGGCAGACGTGCGACGAAAGCAATATCAGGATATAATGACGAATTGGGTAGATTTAGGAATGTTGCTACTTTTAAGGTAGTTTGCTAAGTGTATTTTTACCAACTGGCTATGTAGTACATTGATTGTTTTGATAACGAACAAAAAATATTGAAGGAAGGGGCCCAGCCTTTCATAAAACCAAACACTTTTGACAGATTTGAGTAAAATATACAATATTTTTACCTGAATTTTTAACAACAAAATTCCCATCGATCTTGTTTTTGGTATTTTTAATATTAATCAAAACTGAGTGACCCAAATCAGTTAGTGTGGTGTCACACATAGCGTTTTCACCGCAAGAACGCTTTGGTTTGCCGGGATGGTGTAAACCCATTGTGTTAAATGAGAGCTGTCACATACAGCGATGTACCGCACTCAAACCGAATGCAACCGCATCATGCTGCGGCGGTACCGCACGACCGGACGACCGCTATAGAACGAAAATACATGCAGTTGTATGTTTGTAGTCGCAACTGACGATTCGAACGCTGCGGTTCTTTTTGAGTTTGTGGTTTGTTGTTTGTTTTTTCATTAAATTTCATCATGTTTGACGTAGATTTATTCATTGAGTACGTCCACAGTAAACAAGCATTATGGAAGAAAAAGTCGAAAGAATACTCAGATAAAGAATGTAGGGAGAAAGCTTGAGTGGAAATTGGAGAAATTATGAATAAGAATTGGATGGAGCTTGACTCAACGGAGAGAGATGAGAAACGTATGTTTTAAATAATAATTATACTGTTCTATTCACTCTATATGTACCTACCTATATACATTTAAACTAAATACATTAAAACTAAAAAAGTGGAGTCTAGTACATGTAATTTCGCTGAAAGTGTACTGCGCCTGGTCCCATGAAATATTGAGCAAAATAGTCTCTAACCTCCAAACTTCCTCATCGTGGGCCTCTACTCAGTATCTTCATAGTTGATACCATCCCTTTTGCGAACAAAATTGTGGAGAATGCAACAAGCTTGCACTATCTCATTAATGAAATCTGCTTGTACAAGAATGTTTGGGTGAAAAATCCTCCATTTATTCGCTAGGACACCAAAAGCGCACTCCACATTGCGTCTGCATCTTGAAAGTCTATAATTAAAAATTGTTTTGGTTGCATTCAGGCCTCGGGCTGGATATGGTTTCAAAAGGTTAGTATGAAGTTTGAATGTCTCATCCCCAACCATAACAAAGAGTTGAGGAGGTTCATTGTTGTTGTGAGTGTTCGGCAAATGACGAAGTGGCGGCAAATTCAAAGTTCCAGAGTACAGTTTCAGGCCTAGTGGGCTCTCTCGAAAAACTGACTAGTCACCTTCTTTTCCGTATGCACCCACGTCAATAGCAACAAATTTAAGATTGGCGTCTGCAAATGCCTTCAGCACTACAGAAAAAAACTTCTTGTAATTGAAAAACATTGATCCTGCTCTTCTAGGATTTATGCATCTTATGTGCTTTTCGTCAATCGCGCCTAGGCAGTTAGGAATGTTGGTTTATATGTAAAATTGTTCTGCAATATCTAACCACATTTCTTCTGTGGGTTCTGGCATTTCTGTCTCTTTTGAAGTAGACCAAATTACCTGACAGGTTTCTGTTTCCAATTATGGATCTGGCAATATAGAATTCGTACGCAAGGCTTGAGAAGGTCATTCCAGTCGATAAATAACTGTAAAAATAACTATTTCAGTATTAATCCTAAAACGCATGCCTAAGTTAATTGTTTTGTTTTCTACATCTTCTTTGTAATTAAATAATTTTAATTGATTTTATTGAATTGTGGTCATAAATTACATTGCGTAATTCATAAATCCACTTGTTTTCTGTTGTTACAGTGAAGGAGATGAAGAGCAAATGGCGACATATCAGAGATAATTACTTCAAGTTTATCAACCAAGGAAAAAGTGGTGACGCTGCTCCCAAAAAAAAAGAAACAATACGTATATGCAGATGCCCTCATATTCCTGTTGAATACAATTGAGAAACGAAAAACTGTAGGAAATTTTGCAAAAAACCCCGAAGACATCGCGTATGAGGAGGAAGGGGAATAAAGCACAGCAAATAATATTAGCACTAGCAGCAGAATGCAAAACTTTCACGAACTAGGGGACAGAAAGCTAATCGACAAATTTTAACGCCTTTGCAAAGTCAACTGCTTCAGAAATTAGATAACAGCAACCAAACAGTAGATGATGCAGACAAGTCGTTTTTAATGTCTCTTCTCCCCGATTACAAAGAACTGACTGCTGACGAGAAATTGGATTTTAAATTTATGACGCTGCAGTTCTTTCGAGACCTTCGACAAAAAAAAAAGACTGTAGCTCATGCGCTTCCTGTGAATGCTGCTTATCAGTTCCCAGGACAGCATTATTCTACGCAATCACAATTGACATACCCATCTGCGTATGGTCAACAAATACCATCAGTAAGCACTCCACTAACGTCTCCACAAGAGTCTCATCAATCAGATCCTAATCATCGATGTATGACCAAAGTTTATAAGTTAATGTTATGTAAATTTAATCTCTTGTTCTAATAAATTCAACAAAATAATAGGTTTGGTATTTTTTCAACTTGTCAACAATATTATCTGCTTATTTTGTGTATATTCACCTGAGAGTTATGGTTAATCTTCCTTCTACACTTATAGCGTTCCTAAAAGTTGTATTTTGTCTGCTGATATGGGGTCGCAATATCGCAAGTAGTTCATCGAATGAGTTTTTGGACATTCGGTAATACCCAAAAAATTTCCTGTCGTACATTCGAATTTTGTTGTAGAACTTTGCAAACCTTTTACTGGACTCTCGTTCCAAATTGAAAGGGTGAATCCCATATTGGCGAGGTGCCTTTCCTAATAAACCCTCCGCTTCTAGAGCACACACAAGCTTCAATGATTCCACCATGATACACTACCAAAATTCGATTGGCGAAACATCCCGTTAAAACGCATCCCGATGAGATATGTGACAAGTAGAGTCCATCCGGTCAAAACGCATCCCTTCTTGCCGCAGCGTTAAAAACGCATAGTGTGACACAACACTTATATCTTCCATCATTAACCGAACCGACACCTTACTTTTACAAGCTCCTGCTATAACAAATTATTACCAACTGGTTCTAAGGACATCCACTAAAAATTTGCCAACCTGGTCCTCTGTTAGTATCTTGTATTTTTTTTTGGGTTATATCCTTCTTTTCTTCTTTGAGAAGGAAGAATTTTTATTTGTATCATATTTAGCATTTTTTACATTTAATCAAAATTGAGTGACCCACTTCTGTAACGTCATCTACCATTACCTTAAGTAGTGCCCCTGCAAGCTCCGGCAATATCAAAGGTCACCCCTACCTTTACCGTCTATAGCAGCGGTTCTCAAACTTTTTTGGCGACGGAACCCTTTTAAAAAACTAAATTTGTAACGGAACCCTAAACTAAAAGCAAAAGCAGTTATATGTATATTGTTTATTAATAATCATACAAAAAAGGTAGGTACAGTAAGTAGTAAGTTAGTAAGCAAATGATAAAACTAAGTTCATTTTATGGGAGTAATGAAATTGGTTTTTATTTCTCATCAACTGGGTAATATCAGGCTTGATAGAAGAAAGTTGAATTCTCATGGCTGGTTCGGCATCCAGTGCGGTATTTTGTTTTTGTAGCTGTATATGCTGAAAATCCCGTTTCACACAAGTAAGTTGTTGAGGACGGTAGAAGAACATTCAAAGCCTCTGTGGCAAGTTGTGGATATTCATCACGAACCCAGCACCAAAAATTATTCGGTGAAATTATTTTGAACAATAATTCCATGCTTGAGTCCTATGTCATTTCTAAAAATGATTCATAGATCTGATTTGACATATTTTCAGGCTTCTGCAATTTGGATAAAAAAGGGTTTTGAATCCATGAGTTTATTTTCAGTTTCGTATTCTGTTCTTCAGGAAAGTGAGATTCAAAAGTAGCTCGCAGATCATTGAGATATTGCATTAATTCAACAAATGTTTCATTTTGAAATATATCTCTATCATTCAGACTAAACTCACTTAGCTATGAAAAGCTTTCCATTTATCTCTTACCAAAACAAGTAATCCAAAAATCTAATTTTCTTATAAAGGCGGTTATCTTGTTGTTTGTATTGAAAACTGTCATCTATTTTCCTTGTAGTGACAGGTTTAATTCGTTAAGTTTTCCAAACATCTCTGCTAAAAATGCTAGTCTAAATAACCAGCTCTTATCGGACAAACGGTCTTTTAAATTAAAAGGGATATCTGTAAAAAAGCTTCTAATTCTGTTCTTAGTTCAAAAAGCCCTGTCAAAGTTTTACAGGGCAGATTGTTAATCTTCACATAATATTGAGAACAATCGGGATTGCAGTGGACGTGGCTTGACAAAATTAATTATTTTTATCACCTCATCAAGAACCAATAATTTTATATTTGGCCGCATTTTCTTAACTGCGAGTGACGGTCTTTGCAGGATGCAATGTCTGGAACTACAATTTGGCGCTTTCATTTTTATTCGTAATACTGCTCCTGCTGTTCTACCTGTCATTACCTTGGCTCCATCGGTACAAATATCCACGCAATAATTCCAATCGAGTTGCTTTTCTTCAAAAAATATGTTAATCGTGTTAAAAATTTCTTCTCCTGTTGTGTTAGTAGGCAGCGATGAGCACATAAGCCAGTCTTCTTCGAGTGAATGTTTATAAGAGTATCGCACAATTACTAGCAAGATGGCCAGTCCAGCAACATCAGTCGACTCATCCATTTGCAAGACGAATTTGTTATTTTGAAGCCGTGCAACCAGTTCTTCATTTATGTATCCTGCGAGATCCCCAATCTGGCGCGAATCTGTATCGCTTGAAAGCGGTACTGTAGAAAGATGCTTTGCAAAGTTTTCGTCGAGCATACATTGTGTTATGTCCACCACACATGGTTTTTTTAAATTTGCAGCAATAGTGTGTGCTTGTCCTGCTTGGGCAATGCGGTAACTAACCAAATACGACGTCTCCGTAGCCTTTTCATTCACACTCTGAGTCGCATACGTCATAGTTTTTTGGCTTCTTAATAATTGTTCTTTATTACGTACAAAAAAATCTTTACTCTTGTCTTTGAAGTCTGGATGCTCAGTTTCTAAATGTCGGTGCATCTTAGCAGGTACCATCGAACTCTTAGGAAGGAGTGTGCTGCACAACATACAGAGAGGTGAGCCGCTGGAATCACCAAATCCGAGATTAATGTATGATTCGTCATACTTTCGTTTTTTCGCCTTTAGTGTGTCATTAGATGTTTTGCTACTTGAACTTGAAACCATGGAACTAAAACTTGACGCCGTCATATCACCTTTATTTGAATTTGACGCATCATTCAAGCGAGCCACTTGTGAACCCTCCGTGGATGATTTTATTTTTATTGCAACACCTTTAAGCCAACGCTCGATTCTTCTTTAACACTAATTTGATTTGGGCAATTTTGTAACAAATACAATCTCTTCACGCACGAAATACAAGACTTTACAACCACTACGAGCAACACAAGCCAACATAAAATACTGAGCGTGGTGCAAGTAAATTTTGTGATACGTTGCTTGATTTGTTAATTCTCCGCGCCAAATAATCTTCCTTTATATTATTATTATACAACCATCGAATCATCGCGAATTCCTCAGAAACCTCAGGCAGCCAGACTACGCGTCAACGAGAAGCGGCGCGACGAGGCGAGGACATTCGGTTGCTTATAGTCCGGGAGCGAATGATGGCGAATGTGAAACATTTCGTTGTAATAGGTCGGGCGCTTACTTAACAATATATTAAATTTACGTATATGTAATCGCAAAACCTATAAATAGGCGTTTCGTTTTGGTAGTTTATTTTTTATCTTAGGTAACTTTATTTTTATAGGTCCCTATTTAATACATTCATTTTATTATGACTGCAGGCGGAGCCCTACCGGAGGCTTTGCGGAGCACCGGGTCTCCGCGGATCACACTTTGAGTAACGCTGGTCTATAGCATACAATAAGAACTTATTTACTTCATATTCTGTGACTACTTTTTAATTTTTTGGGGGTAATTTTGTGAAATATACTTATGTCAATATTCTAACTCAAACGCAACCAAAATCTTCGACTTCTCTTGAGGAAACACAATCAGGGTATCTCGCTGAAATCTTAAATGCATCGTTCTTTTCACAGTTTTTCGAGAACTTCGTACTGCGCTTTATTATTTTTTTTCATAATTGTTCTGTTAGCACCTCTTCAGCGGCGTTTGTCAAACGAATCTTTCATATTTAAGGCCAATTTGGATTATCAATTACCAGATGTTGAATTATTATCATTTTTAATTTCGACAATATTTTGATGAAATTACAAAAAATAGTGTACCTAACTCTTTCAGAGTCGATCTTGGTCGATTTTCTAAACAAAAAGAGATGTGCTCTTAGGCACTAAAATTTACCATAGGGCTAGTTCTAAAGTCATTTTGTAAATAAAACAAAAAGCTTTAGCATTATATGAATATTTTAATAAGTTACTTTACTTGAAAATAACTAGAAGCTCATAAATACACAAAATATAAACAGTGAATTATTGTACGTAGTCAGTGCTACGATATGAACAATATCAGTCGAGGCAAAGTTTCGACCTTGAAGAATATGACATAAATAAAACTCTTAAAATCTAAATCAATGCATAAACAGTTGTTATACTATACGAATATATGGTTATAAACATAACCTTGAAGCTATGTACAGTTAAATGTCTGTTAGAGTTCCTGGGGAACAGCTTCTTATCAACTTTGTTAGCTGATTTAGCCTTGATATGAAATACAATAATATACAAGCAATAATAACAGGATTAACATTACCTTACAGTCCACCTAAAAGCTAATATGTACACTTTGCTCACCATTGACGAGAAACGTTCAATGTTCAGGAGGTTATCTTCCAACACTTGGGGAAAGTCACTTTGAAAAACACTTGCTAGACCTATTGCTGGCTGCTGTATACAATGTAGTTCAATTTCGTGCAAACAAGAATGACTGGAATGTAGTAGTTTGAATCTGGCATGCAGTTAGTGCATATGGCATGACATGAATGCCTTGTGAATGCGGCTTCTTGGTACACGCATGAGTGATTATTAAATGTGCTATACAGGTAGCATAGGTAAGCTGAAATCCGCGTATGGGATGATTGGGATGTAGCCTTGTGATAACTTGAGTATATTGGCAGACTAGGGCCGTTTAATCCTTATATGAGAATAAGGCATGATCAGGTATGCAGACTAGTGCAAAGTAATCCTTATATTGGAATAAGGCAAGCGTATAGCAAGCCTATGGTATACTCGTGATATAGAATGTTGAAAATCTCATGTACTGCGCATGGTACAGCCTTTGGGAATTAGGGAGATCAGTGGGTCTCCATAATGGCAGTCAGGATGCCGAAAAATACCTTTTTGTAGGCTTAGTACTAGAGATCAGTGGGTCTCTATAATGGCAGTTAAGATGCCGATAAATACCTTTTTGTAGGCTTTGTGAGAATGTGACTGTAAACATGTGCGTTTACTTACTAGAGATTCCGAGACTAGGCTCGATTGAGTGTGGTTCGAGACAGGGCTAGATTGTGGAACTCCCATGGATGAGACCAATTGGGACTCCATCGCTCGGCGTGAGACTCGTGAGAATAACGGCAGTATATTTGCCGATAAATACCTTATTGTAGGCTTGATATAAAGATGATTATGCTGGGATATCACTATGTCACTTGAGTAAAGAACTAGAGAGATTATGAGGTCTCAAAACGTGAAATCTTCCCGGCATGGCGGCCCAGCGCCATGCCGGCTAGAAACGGGGGTGCGCTTTTTGCGACATACATGGTTGAGAGTCGAGATGCTACTTAATTCTAGAACGTGGGAACTAGATCAACTTGAAGAAATTGTTAACGCCCCTTCTGGCGGGATGATATACATCCTCCGGAAATAGAAAGGGCGAATAATGTAAATACTGAAAAGCTGTGTAAACTTTTACGTCAGCGATTGTCTAAATTAACCTTATGAATTTTAACACAAATCCGGTCGAAATACGTTAGTTTTTATAAAATTCGATTGTTAAAGATCGGGAATTTAGGAGCTAACTTGAGTACCTCCGTTAAGAGATAGTGATTGGTCGACTCGGTCGCCGGGGTATAGCGAGAAGCGCTATGATTGGTCGGATAAGTTTAGAGATACGAGGTCGGCTTCAGATGAGTAACCATGGTTACAAGAGATGGCGTTAGTAATATGGCGGCTTTTCTGTAGAAAGCGCTGTGATTGGTCAGATGCCTTTCAAGGCGCTCCACTTTTAGCTTTCTAGACTGTTTGATGCAGTGGATAAACGTTGTAAACAAGAGATGGCGTTAGTAGTATCGCCAGGATTTTAATTTGTTTGGAATGCGAGGACAGTGGCGTGGAATGTTAAATTGCACAAAAATTAAATCGTTAGATTCAAAGACGTGTTCAAAAATGGTTTTTGAACACTAATCGAAACAAACGCTGAATAAAATAATAAATTTTACCTTCTGATTTAAAACTGGATTTTCATTTCATCCGAAGTAGTAGTTTTTGGATCTCATGAGAAACATTTTTTTTATACTGAAAGCTGTTCACTATGATCGGCCGACGAAACTCATCAAATACATTTATCTGGTCCAAACATATACTATGCATTTATATTCTTATGTGTCTCAAAAATATTTAAATTGAATTTTCATTAAATTTTTATTGGGATTAGTACGACGCTAGAAGAGTAACAAGTTCCAAAAGAATAATTAGAATTATCAGAAATAAGGACGGCAAGTAGGAGGCAGAATTCAGCCCCAATCAACGATTCCGTGCGGGACTCAATGTGTAAACAAGTGTTCCCGATTTTGAAAGTAAATTCACCTCTATAAAGTTAAATTTACAATTTTTAATGAAGACATTTTCAATATCCTGGTAGGTCGACGAAACCCCTATTTCTCTATATTGAATTGCAAATTTATTGTAAATTTCACAGCTTTTCAACTTGATTTCCGAGGAGTATTGACAATATTATTTCAGGATTAAGATACCTCAAACTTTAAATTATATGTGTGGTGTGTTAGTGGGAATTAGTCTTCCAATTGCATAGGTGATCTTAGTTCCTTCAGTGCTCTACTCGCATTATTAAATATGTCACTTACTCCCGAGATATATAATGTACTCTTTTAAACTTTATAATGTGTGCAGAGGGGAGTGTATTGCAAACAACGGTCATCAGAAGCGACACTGCATTGATCAGATATGCAAGATAATGTCCATAGGTACAAGACAGCTTTTTAGGAAAAAGGCTTTTTGGGAGGTATGCCAAACATCACACACACCCATTCTGTATTAGGGCTTTGTATTAAGCATTATAGCGGGCAAGAATGGAAATATAACTTAAAGTGGGTGCCTAATTTTTGTAGCACGATATATTTCAATACATTACGCTGATTTTTCACCTTAGCGCGATGCTAAGTCGGAATAATAATTCGAAATGACAAAATTGACACAAACGAGAAAACTTAATTAGCTTACATGGCAGCATGGTGCTAATAATAGTTAAAATTTTAAATCATTTCAAATCTTAGCATAAATTGTGACGTATATAAGTAGGGGAGACCGGGGCTGGTTGTCACATGGGTTGGTTGTCACAGCTTTTGAATCTCGGCAACGCCGCAAGATGCAGGAACCTGGCGCATCACACATCATTCCCGCGTCTTCACACAGCATGAGTATTCAATACGAAAGTTGTCGTTGATGAATTACTGTCGCACGGACAAAAATAAATAATTCGCCTAATCTGAGTAAATTTTCCGCTTGCCATATAACTTGTGTTTTCAAAACTACAGTTGATAATTAAAAAAAAAATGTGCAAGTCTGCTAGTACTCGAAACACTGATGTGTAAACGTATCCTATATCGACATAATCGACATGAAAATGTATTGCCACCTTAGGCCGCGTGACGCCTGAATATAGGCAACCACTTATATGGAATTGGTTGCCATATATTCTCGTTAGAATACGTTTTACACTGACGGTTACAAACAGCCTGCAAAACACATTCCCGTCACAGATACCGCCTGACGTGTGTTGTTTAATGTTTACATTTGTAACGTTTGCATTAGAATGTCTAATATTACACTTCAGGCATAGCCCTCCACTCGCTTCGCTCGCTGCAGGGGCGCAACTAACAAAAACTAACCCAAGGAAAAACTTTTTATAAATGTAACCTCAAGAATATAAAAATAGGATTAAATCTAACCGTAAAAATCTACGCGAGCGAAGCCGCGGGTAAAAGCTCAAAGTGTCCTACGTCCTTTACTATACTCTGTCTTTACTATATCTGTACACAATTTCATGATGATCCGTTTAGTAGTTTACGCGTGGAAAATAGGATTAAAACTAACCGTAATAATCAATGCGAGAGTCGTACTGTCCTTTACTATACTCTTGTAAATATCTGTACAAAATTTAATGATAAATAGTTTACGCGTGGAAAATAGGAATAAAACTAACCGTAAAAATTAACGCGAGCGCAACCGCAGGTAAAAGCTAAAAGTATCATATGTCCTTTACTATACTTTTGAAAATATCTTTAGAAAATTTAATGATGATCGGTTTAGTAGTTCATGCATGAAAGCGTAAGAAACAAACAAACAAACACATTCGCATTTACAATATATTAGTTACTCGCATTTATAATATTAGTTAGGATTCTTTAATAATACCTACTGGCAGCTTCAATCGGAGTGGATTAATTCACTGCACAAATTCAACACGAAAATCTAATGCCACCAGGAATAACAGAACCTATGGACACAGCTTATTCACTACCAGCTAGTCACCTCGGGGCCGCATCCTTTGATTTGGGACAGTCAATAACCAAAGTTTGCAGATCTTAGAAGAGGGCCATGACTCAATATTGTTTTAAACGTCTGGGCATCTGAATAATGCTTTTGATAGTTCGTTTAATTTAAAATATGCTTTATTATCGTCTAAAATCCGTTTAAAAACGATACTAAATGGCAAAATTGTATAAAAATCCAAAATTTCCGGACTTTTTTAGGACGATAGCCGTGGCTTCGGACGAATTTGTCGTGGATTTTGAAGCGAAAATTCATTTTAATTTCACCCGTCTATTAAAAATAAGCTGTGCTATGGATCCAAATACCGCCCTAGCGGTTAGCTCTTTAAAAGCGGCATTTGGGTCGTTGCAATCGCGGCCGTTCTGGATTAGCTTGCTTCTCAATGCGCACGGGTTATAATGCCACATTCCGTCCCCACATTACCGTCCCATTTGCCGAGATTTACCCTCATACCGCCGCGTAAGATGTTTACACATCAAAAACTGTTGAATATATTTTGCTGTTCAATGATCTGACTACGATTTAGCGTAAGTATTAACTTTGAATTTGTTGATTTAGTGGCATGACTTACGTTTAAAAATTGATTGTGTAGTGGGGCAGGTTGTCTCAAATTAGCTGGGGTCGCTTGTCACATGTGACAACCAGCCCCGCAGTAGACCATTAGCTTCCCACATTCGAAGTAGGTATATATTATGTGTTTTTATTGTCTTCAGGTTACATAATCATGGTTCGGAATTTCAAAAGGAAGACTGAGAAGGGAAAAACACCGGCTGACGTTCTTATGAGAGCTGCTAGGTTAGTGAAATTAAATGGATCGTCAATAAGAAAAGCGGCGGCTGATTTCAATGTAAATTACCGTACTTTGGCAAGAGTCTGATTTACTTGATGAACTAGTGGTTACGCCATCAATTTCAGTTGGCTACATCAAAAATCATTTAGTATTCGAGCCTGAACTTGAAAACCAACAGTTGAATATATACTCAAAGCATCTGAAATTTATTTTGGGTTATCACACAAGGAAGTACGTGTGCTAGCACATAAATTCGGTAATGCTAATTCTTGGAAAATTCTCGAAACAAGGAAGTTCCAAAAAATAGCTGGTACCGTTTGGTTTAGTGCGTTTCTAAAATATCATCCTGTATTGTCTAATCGCAAACCGGAAGCAACTAGTTTAGCAAGGGCCAGTAGTTTCAATGGAACAAATATCAACGCCTTTTTTGACAATTTAGCTTCAGTTATGAAGAAACGTAAATTTGAGGCTCACGAAATCTGGAACATGAACGAAACTGGGGTTACAACTATCCAAAATCCCGACCGAGTTGTTGCTAGAAGAGCATCCAAACAGGTTGGTCGTTACCATAGCAAGTGCAGTGTCGGCTATAGAAAATTGCATACCACCTTTTTTAATTTTTCCACGTATACTTTTTAACCACATTTCCTAACTTCAGCTCCACCTGGTTTATGAGGTTCGGCAAACCCATCGGTTGGATGCAAGAGTCACATTTCTTGGATTATCTTAAATTTTTTCACCTCCATCTAAAAAGTACTAGAGAAAGACCTTGCCTAGTCCTATTAGATGACCATGGTTCCCATTTGACCATAGAAGGACTAAATTTCGCCAAAACAAATGGTATTGGCATGCCTTCTTTTCACCCTCACTGTTCACACAAACTTCAACCTCTGGTTTTTGGCCCTTTTAAGAAATATGTAAATACTTCCTGCAATGCATGGGTTTTAAATAATCCCGGTAAGACCTTGACTATATACGATATACCTTCAGTGGTCTCCATTGCTTACCCCCTCGTATTTACTCCTAAAAATATCCAGTCGGGTTTTCGGGTATCAAGTGTGTTTCCTTACAACAGGGATATTTTTAGGGATGATGAGTTTCTTGCGAGCTTCGTAACTGTTAGGCTGGATCCGGGCATCTTGAACGATGAAAAAACTCCAAACCTGATAAATATTAACACGCAGAAATCAAACAATAATATTTAAGAGAGCAAAACAACTGCGAAAACAACAATAAAAAAACCAGTTCCTTTGCTGAATAAAACGCAGCATTCCTAACGTAGAATGTTGCGTTTTGTTCTGGTATTCGAGACACCAAAAGAGATACTCAAACTGGCTTTAATGATCCCTGCTGCAGTGGTTTGGCAAGGTAGCAAACTAGAAGTATGGTAACCCCAGACATCCTGAGACCTCATCCAATGAGGTCCATCCAATTCAGAAAAAAAGAGAAGAAATCGAAAAAATTCAAAAACCCACAGTCTGCTCTGATAGTGAAACTATTGAAGAAGAATGTTTTTGTTCAATTTGTCTTGAACCATTTTCCAAGAGCGCGCCAAATGAAGAGTGGGTAAAATGCAGATCGTGTTGGTCTCATAATGCGTGCACTGATGGGGTTGAACTTTACATTTGTCATAACTGCAATAGTGACTGATTGTAAAAAAAAACTTTTCTACTTTTTTCTCCTAAAAACTTGGTTTTGAATAAAAATATTTTGTAATAATATATTTTTTTAAAAAGTATAATTTTATACCTTAATTATCATCTAAAAAGCATGTGACAACTAACCCCAAGTAATGTGACATCCAGCCCCAGCAAGGAGCAAGTTTTTTTTTTTTTTTTTTTCTTTTTATGGCAGTGGCACACACACTAAAGGTAGATCCTATGGCGCTCGACGAGCGGTGTGTGTGCGAAGATGTTGATTGACACGGTTCTTGAATATTTGTAGGTTGTAATTAGTGGGAAACAGATGTCCTGGAAGTAAGTTCCACAGTGATGCAGTGCGCCAGACAAAGGAGTTCTGGTAAAGCGATGTTCTAGGTGTTTCTAGTTGTACGACGAACTGGTGCGCTCCTGCCGTCTGTCGGGACTGCCTGACAGGAGTTGCCAGGGGCGGGATTATGTGGGCTAAATCCTGGGAACATCTGCCGTGAAAGTATCTGTAAAACAGAGACATCTCGGCCACATGTCTGCGATGTTCCAGACTATCCAGATTCCGGGTCAACTCCGGATCGCCGACGAGACGCACAGCCCTCTTCTGAATGGAATCCAGCAGCTTTAGGGTATGCCTTGGTGCGGCACCCCAGATATGTGAGCAATATTCTAAGCACGGTCTTATTTGCGCTTTGTACAGCAAGAGCAACTGCTGCGGTGTCTAGAGTTTTTTGTTGCGAAATAGCGCACCAAGCTTCTGGGAGGCTGATTTTGCGATGTTAGCAACATGGTCATGCCATGACATATTGCTGTTGACCGAGACACCCAGCAGCCCGATTGACGAGGATGAAGGAATGGTCGGTCCTGCCATAATGATGTCAGGGCCCGCTGTATTGGCCCTCTTAGTAAACGTTGCTGCTTGGGTCTTTGCTGCATTGAACTGGACCAAATTTCGGTCGCCCCAAGTTTGAACTTTTTCCAGGTCTTGATTAATTGCTGTAATTTGCTTCTGTCTGCGGTGATGAGTCTCAGTCGCTGGTAAGGGTTTTTCTGATCTAAAGTGGGAGACAAGGGTTGCCACATTTGTTTCAGTTTTTTGAAAAATTCAAATTTGATTTTGTGAATTTATTTACAGCTTTATAGATTTTACACAGTGTTTACGAAGCATGAACTATATTAGTTATGAAAAAAATATGCACATAACGTTTCAGATTCAGTGTTTAAAAAAATAATTATTGAAAATTGTGACAACTGGCCCCGGTCTCCCCTATGCAATCAGCAGCGATTAGCGTTATTTCTTAATCTTAATCTGAAGTATATTTTTAAATCTTGTAGCGAAAGTGCTTTCTTTTGACAATTTGCTCAAGGCTTTCGCAATCAATTTAGTGGTCCTGAAAATATTAATGGCTTACATATCATACAAAACAGTTTGGGTTTTCTCTTCCTTATATAAATGCGTTATTAGGGCTACTTTGCTAAAACTGTAGCACTCGTCGTATTATAGGTGAATTTACATATGAATGGCCATAAGACAAGTATTTTACACCCTTTGGTGGAAAGCTGAAGAGTGACAGATATTGAATGTGTGTAACGGTATACCTACATAGGTTCTTGCAGAATATTGACGCTTCTTGACTTTTACAGTTGAAGTATTGGAAAGGAAGACGTTGCTTGCAAGTTTATTGCTTTTTCTTTATGCGAATTTCACAATAATTAAACGTTATGGTAGAATGCGTAGCTAACTTGCATTTGTTGTTTTGAATACTGCATTTTAAATGTAATCCCTAATATAATACGGAGTAAATATCAGGAACGAATTTTCTATAGTGCTAATTATTAGAGCTACCTGAAGTGATTTCACATGTATAAATATACTCTTAGTTAATGGTAAGAAATTTTAGAGTAAAAAATGTTACCTTATGTAATTAGCAATGCTAAAGTTCTCTAAATTATAAATTATTCCTGAATACTTTCCAAGATTAATTTTGATTATTTATAATATTATAGAAGAGTTAGTGTTAGTTTTAATTCATTAGCTAAGTTCTAGTTCAATAACTTCACTACTAGAATGGAAACGAAAAATGACCGAAATAATTGTTACTGTAAATCAGTGGCGGCTCGTATAAATAAGAACTGGTGAATCAAATTTAAGTACCTCCTCCCCCCACTCCAGCGAAAGTACCTAGTACCAAATTTTACTTTACTTAATTTTACCTACAGAACAGATTTTAAGCGGAAAAAAAACACACCGGATCATAAACGGGAAAATATAGTAATTTTTATTTAGTTCTATTATCGAAAACCGAGCCGAAAACCAACAACAAACAGAAATTTGAAAAGTAATGCACGCACCTATACAGAAATGCAACGTCGCAACCACTCACTGAAAAAAAGTATGTTGCTATTTTACAATAAATCTACTGCTTTTAGTGTGACCATTATATTTATCGTAAAATCGCTAAAAATGTGTAATAAAATATTATTTACCTTTATTTTGTAAAATTAGTCAACATGTTTTTTGTAAGTTACGTTGGTTTTTTACCTTCAGTTTGCAATGTTTTGTGAAATTTATAAGTAAAAGTCGTTTTATTTTTTTTAAATTACATATTAATAGTACATTTTCTAAGTAATAGAACTTTGTAATATTACATAATGTTTGTGAAATAAGGTTGTATTATTCAGGATATTTATGTGAAAATACGCTGTATTTTTATTGTATTTTTACCTTTTTTTGTGTTTTTACGTTAAATAAAACAACTTTTTACAAAAAAAAAAAACATTTATTTCTAAAAATGTAAAAAATTTCAATACAATATAGTATATCATAAATATATATATATAGTCAGGGTGTTCGAATTATGAGATAATAAAAGATACAATATAAGAATAATGTGGCTTTATTAACAAACCGTATAGAAATATTTTACAGAGAATATTATAAATGCGTATTTATCCTACGTTATAATCTTCCAGACTAACTAATAATAAAATCCTATTCAATAATACAATATATCGCAACCGCTGCATGTAGGTTATTTTCTTTGAACTAATAACTGACATAGCAAATATTTGCGGTCACGGATAAAGACTGTTTATTTAAGCTGAAATAACTATTGTTGAATATAAGATTCCAACACCCCCTCGCAACTATAATTATTTTTCAATTAGTCAAATAGACCACCCTTGGTACTTAAATATTCTAACTTTACTTTATTTAGCGGTTTGGTCAACATGTCGGCTATCATGTCTTCTGTTGGACAATACTTGAAATCAATAACCCGATTTCCATACAACTCCTTCACAAAATGGTACTTTGTATCAATATGCTTTGTTCGATTGCTGAATTTGTGGTTTGCTAGTTGCTTTAGACAACTTTGGTTATCTTCGTACATTACTACTTTCGGTTCTGAACCCATAAACTCCTTTATCGCCTGCTTTAACCAAATTGCCTCTTGGCATCCTTCAGCCAGTGCTATGTACTCAGCTTCGGTTGACGATAGTGATACACAACTTTGTTTTCTGCATCCCCAACTAATAGGTGCACCACGTAATATGAATATGTATCCGCTATTCGATTTTCTATCCTTTTTATCTTCCGCCCAGTCAGCGTCTGCATACCCATATAATACACTATCTGTACTGCGTTCTCCTAATATAAGTCTTTTATGTCTTGTTTTCTTTAAATATCTCAACACCCTTTTTGCTTCATTCCAGTCAACTTCTTTGGGATTCTTATTGTGTTGACTTAATATAGTTATACTAGCTAATATATCTGGTCTCGTATTTACAGCAACATATTATTATAATAATCCTCCGATCAGTTGATATATTTCACAATTTTTCATAGGCTCCTCTCTGTTAAGTTTATAATATCCAACATCCAACGGTATATTTGATTCTTTTGAATCTCTCATACCAAACTTGTTCAATAGCTTGTCTATATACTCTGCTTGATTTAAGCTGTATATTCCTTGATCGTTTCTTACCAAATTTATGCCTAAATAATTCTTTAGTAAACCCAAACTTGTTAACTCAAAATTGTGTTTAAGTTTTTCTTCACACGAGTCAATTACTCGAACATCTTTTGCTGCAATCAATATATCATCTACGTATATTATTATGTAGATCCTTTGATCATTGATAATCTTAATATACAAACATGCATCAATATTACTTTTACGAAACTTATTTTTTCTCAATACGTCATCAAGTTTCTGATTCCAAGTCCTGGCAGATTGTTTTAACCCGTACAGACTTTTGTTTAATTTGCAAACAAAACTTTTGTCTCTTTCTTCAAATCCTTCAGGTTTTTCCATATAAATTTCTTCTGTCAGTTCTCCATTTAAAAATGCTGTTTTTGCGTCTAAGTGTCTTATTATGAGGTTTTGATTCCATGCCTCTGTTAACAATATTCGAAGAGTTGCTTGTCGCACTACAGGCGCAAAAACTTCGTCGTAATCCACGCCGAATTTTTGGCTAAAACCTCTCGCTACCAGTCGTGCCTTGTACTTGTTTGAGGTTTTATCTTCGCCTGTCTTTATCTTAAACACCCATTTACACGATACTATGTTCTTACCTTCCGGTGTTTTTACTAAATCCCATGTTTCGTTATTCTTTAAAGATTTCATTTCTTCTTCCATAGCTTTCCTCCATTTTCCGCTATCATTGCTGGTAAGAGCTTCCGTAAAACTTTTAGGCTCTATTTCCCGGAGTTCAACTAACTTCGCTGTGTAGCGCTCAGGTGGAACTCCTTTATTTACTCTCCTTGATTTATTACGACTATTTTCATGTTCTTCCTTCTCTATGTCATGCTCTTCTTCGCTTGGTTGATAACTGTAATCACTGTCTTGAGATTGTTCTGTGCTTAAGCTATCATATGAACTAGATTCATCCGTAACTTTTCCTATTTCCTCCGTATTTTCGAAATGTGTGACCTCAGTTTTCTCTGCATTGTTTGCGAGGGGTGAACCGCTGACTAGAATTTGTACACTAAAATACCATATTTGACAAATAATACCAGAAAATACCAATATTATATAAAAAAATACCAAATATCGTAAAAATTGCCAAATAATACCAAATAATACCAAATAATACCAAAAAATACCAAATAATACCAAATAATACCAAATATTACCTAAATAATTTAATTACGCGGGCGTGCATCTGGGCGCAATTCTTTCACCAACTCTGTTCCTCATCTATATTAATGACCTGCTGATCGAAACGAAAAATCCTGTTTACAGTTTTGCAGATGACAGTACCCTTGTCTCCCAATTTAGATCAGAAAAACCTTTACCAGCGACTGAGACTTAGCACCACAGACAGGAGCAGATTACAGCAATTAATCAAGACCTGGAGAAAGTTCAAATTTGGGGCGACATAAATTTGGTCCAGTTCAATGCAGCAAAGATCCAAGCAGCCACGTTTACCAAGAGGGCCAATACGACGGGCCCTGACATCATTATGGCATCAGGATCGACCATTCTTTCATCCTCGTCAATCGAACTGCTGGGTGTCTCGGTCAATAGCAATATGTCCTGGCATGGCCACGTTGCTAACATCGCAAAATCAGCCTCCCAGAAGCTTGTTGTGCTATTTCGCAACAAAAAACTGTATACACCCCAGCAGTTGCTCTTGCTCTACAAAGCGCAAATAAGACCGTGCTTAGAATATTGCACACCGCAGACCTGTACACAAGATGTCCCTGTTTTACAGATACTTTCACGGCAGATATTCACAGGATTTGGCCCGCCCCATGCCGCCCCTGACAACGCCTGTCAGACAGTCACGACAGACGGCAAAAGCGCACCAGTACGGCGTACAACTGGAAATACCTAGAACATCGCTTTACAAGAACTCCTTTGTCTGGCGCACTGCATCACTGTGGAACTCACTACCAGGACATCTGTTTCCCCCTAATTACAACCTACAACGATTCAAGAACCGTGTCAATCAACACCTTCGCAAACACACCGCTCGTCGAGCGCCATAGGATCTCACTTTAGTGTGTGTGTCACTACCAAAAAAAAAAATACAAATTCAGCTTAATAATCGAAAGTGGATAAAATTTATATTGTTTATTGTCCTGTTATTTTTGTAAAGGTATTTCTTAGTTAAAAATTATACTAATATTCTAAACAAAACATGTAAACATTAATATAAACAAATACGTACACGTTGCTAATGCTAAACACAGACTTTTGACTGGATTCAGTGAAATACTTAACCTTCGCCAATATAATAAAATAATACACCTAACATTAGCCACCCCCACAAACAATATAGCTACGCAACCGCTGTTGGGATCTGGTATATCCCAACTTTAAAACTTTCCTGCAAAAAACGACGTACCACTTGTTAATGAAGATCCGTATCATCCATCCTTACTGATCAATTCTCAAGCGGCCCTCCCTCACATAGGCAACTTTCCTGTAAACAATGATAATCTACACCTTAATAATTTCAGAAAAGTCAATTTCATAGCTGTTATGAGCTAATGTCGAACACTGACTGGTCGCCTGTTGTCAATGGCACAGATGTCGGTAACTCATGTCAGAGTTTTTATGAGATTCTAAATATTATATTCGCTACCTGTGCACTTCCGTGGCGTAGGCGCTTTCCTCCATGGTTTACCAAGGAACTCATTGACAATGTATTCAAAAAATAAAAGGCCTATCGTGATTTTAAAACTTATAAATCTACATTTTACCTCTCCAGATACAAATCTTTGCGCAGCTTAATTAAATCGAGCTCCGACAAGATACAGGGAATATATGCGGCATGCCGAAACAAGCATAACTTCTGATCCATCAAACTTCTGGTCTTTTATTCAAAGCAAGATAGCTCAATCCGGCATTCCAGCCACTATGAAAGACACTAATCACTCTTACCACGGACCCCAATGTGTCGTTTCGGCTTTTTCCAACTATTTTCAAAGTGTGTACAAAGATTCCCACCAGCCTGCAAATATTGATCCGTTAATGCAGTATTCCGATATCATCGATGTTCCGCCAATAACTACTGATGATATAGTTGTAGCAAGCAAATAACTTTAAAACAAGAGCCCCCTGGCCCAGACGGCATCCCACTTTATTGTTAGAGACTGTTCCATCGTTTGGTGCGAGCCACAGTGTCATATCTTCAATCTGATCCTAGAACTGGGCATGTTTCCCGAAACCTGGAAGGTTGCAATAGTCTGTCCCATGCATAAGAAAGGCGGTCCAATAGTTATTGAGAATTATCGTCCTATATCCATGTAACTTCTCCAAAATATTCAAGATTATCCTGCAGAAATTTTACCAACATCTTTGTTATCAAACTGCTTTATTACTCCTTCGTCAGACCAAGGGTGGATTATGGGTCATTTGTATGGTGTCCGTGGTATCATTGCCACATTGATTCGTTGGAGGCTGTGCAGAGGCGATTTCTGACGTATCTTATGTTCAGAGAGGACGATATTTACTCAGACCAAGGGTTTGATCGTAACCTTTTGTTGTCTAGATTCAGGAAACGGTCGCTGTCTGCGCGCAGATACTCACAATCTCTGATATTCCTTTATAAGTTTCTCTATGATGTGATCGATTGTCCCTTTCTTTTGGAAAGTATAACATTTCATGTACAGCGTTTAGCAGCTAGACAACAACCCGCGTTCAGTCTGAGATTGGCGAGATCTAATGTTCTATACCAGTGCCCCATTCACAACAGGTGCAAAAATTAATCTTGTATCAACCGCCTCTCATATACATACCAGCAGCCTGTCTAACGTTCTGAAACATCTGCGTCAGGCGTCTGGTTTCTCCTCGGGTTTCCCACCTTAACTGTATCTCCGCATTCTTCATCTTCATTTTTCATCTGTATTTCCCTTGTTTTCATTTCTTTCTTCTTTGTCACTTCTTATTTTGGATTATTTTGTTTTTTTCTTAGTTTCCCTAACTTACTTTGCGTTATTCGTAAAGTTCTTGATCCGTTTCGTACCTCTCAAGGTTCCTCTACATTCTTTATATTTAGTCTTAGTTTAATTTGCTAGTTTATTTTAATTATAACTCTTATTTATTTTATCTTTTATTATTTTTCTTTGTATAACCATATTTTTGTGAATTACTTGCTCTTAATTTGTATGTGAATTTCCTGTAATTGGGCGTTAGCCTGTTGGAATTAAAGAGCTTATTATTATTATTATTACCATTGGAATTTTTTCCGAAAATATAGCTTCTTGTATATATTACTTTTTAAAATTAAGCATTGGATAGTGGGCAATTATCGATTATCAGGATCAAGCAAAAATTATGGTAGATTCCGTTAATTATCGGGCATTTGGCAACACTGTTTAGGACATCGAACAGGTAATTGCGACGGTGCGACATGTGCCTTGTGAATTATGCATAGTTATTGCGCATGCTCATATTAGATAATTGTACAAGAAATACCATAAAATACCACTCAAAATACCAATAATACCAGATAAAATACCATATAATACCAAATATTACCAGATAATACCAAATATTACCATATAATACCAAATATTACCAGATAATACCAAATATTACCAGATAATACCAAATATTACCAAAAAATACCGAAATAATTCCAAAAATACCAAGCTAGTGTACACCAAAATACCATCAGCGGTTGGCCCCTCGATTGTTTGGCTCTCCAACCCCTTGTTCCTTTTCGAACACGATGGTTACTTCTTCGCCTTTTACCTCTTTTTCTTTGATACGAATACTTCTTTCAGGAAATATCACACTGCGACTAATTTTTATACGCCCTGTATCTATATCTAACAATCTATATGCCTTAGATTCATCAGAATATCCCACGAACACTAGTAATTCCGCCTTTTTATCAAACTTATTTTTTATATTTTCCTTTGGAATGTGACTATAAACTTTAGACCCAAATATTTGCAAATTCGACACGTCAGGCTTGATTTGATGCCATAACTCAAATGGTGTTTTCTGTTTTGACTTGGTTGGTAGTCGATTTTGCAGATAATTGGCTGTAACTATTGCTTCGCCCCAAAATTTCTTTGGTAAGTCCGCATCAATTAACATACACCTAGCCATCTCGACTAGCGACCTATTTTTTCTCTCTGCAACCCCATTTTGCTCTGGAGAGTACCCCGCGGTGTACTGTATTTTTATGCCCTTACCGCTTAAATATTCCCTTAAAGCATTATTTACGTACTCGCCACCCCTGTCTGACCTAATAGCCTTCGGAACCCTACCTGACTGATTACTCATTAACTCGATAAATTCTTTAATATATTTTACAGTTTCACTTTTATGGTTCAATAAATATATCGTTGTATACCTTGAGAAATCATCTATTAAAGTAAGAATGTAACGTTTACCCCCTGGAGTAACAGTCTTCATGGGACCGCAAACATCTGTATGTATTAAGTCAAGTATATTAAATGTATTGCTTTGAGAAAATTTCGGAAAACTCTTACGAATAATTTTACCTTTCACACAGCAGTCGCAAGTTTCCCTAATCCTACAATCCTTAATATTAATCCCGGTTGCCATTTTTCTTTCCATCAAATGCCTGACTGCGTCCATATCCCTGTGTCCAAAACGTCGATGCCATATATGCTGACAGTCCCTGGAGTGCTCATTAACGACGCTCAATGCCTGTTCCGCAGTCGCTAGCTTGTACAAGTCGGGCGCCGCCCTTGCATTCGCGATCACTTTTCCGCGCAGGACGATTTCACATTTATTGTTGTCGAACTTCACGTTATATCCCGCACTTGTCAGCTTTTTCACAGAAAGTAGATTTGAATCTAATCGCGGCACATATAACACGTCGTCGATTTTTAGCTTGCTCACTCCCGCACTATTGGCGCACTTGATGAATCCTGTTCCTATACCCTGAACCTTGGAATGCTGCCCTTCCTCCGCTAACTTCACAACGCCTTTTCTGCTATCGTCAAATTGGGTATAAAATTCTTTGTAGTTTACCATGTGGCTCGAAGCTCCTGAATCCACATACCACGAAGCAGAATCCCTTTTTACGTCATTTGAGCCCAGATTTACTATAAAACACATGTCATCACACTCTCGTTTAAAATGGCCTTTCCTGTTACAAAAATAACATTGCTTTACATTTACATGGTTATTTTTGTCACCTTTATATACTGACTTCATGACCGACTCATCTTGACTTCTCGAAGCTCCTTGACGCCTCCTGTGTTCATCGATTAATTTACTTTTCACGAACTCAAGCGTAAATTCATTCGATGGCTTACTTTCCAGCGCTGTTATTAAAAAACTGTATGAATCTGGAAGACTTCCCAGCAAAATTCCTGCTGCAAACCTGTCCTTAATTTCTTCTCCTAAGGCGGCCAATTTATTCAGTAACTCCAAGAATAAACTGATGTGTGCTTCCATATCACCATTCTCCTCTAGCGACAGCCTACAAATTCGTTTTAATAGGAACACCATGCTAGATAAACTCGATTTTTGGTGATACTCCTTTAGTGCTTCCCACGCATCACGCGCGTATTCCTTATTTCTGATATGCACTAACTGATTAACGTCGACAAGTAAGGCTATAGTTGATAAGGCCTTGTCATTTTTCTTTTTCCAGGCAGTGTTTTGACCTTCCTGTGTTGGTAATTCAGTCGAAACTACGTCCCATAAATCAGCGTTTATTAGTAACATTTTTACCAAATAGTTCCATGACTGACAGTTCTGTCCGTTTAACTTTTCGACGTTATATTTCGCACTTTCCGCCATTATTCCGGTTAATCACACAACAGCGAACACTACTCGCGATTGTACCCTTTATTTATTATCTCTAATACAGGCGAGCTAACGCGACGTACCTGGGCCCATAACCTGTTCGAATTATGAGATAATAAAAGATACAATATAAGAATAGTGTGGCTTTATTAACAAACCGTATAGAAATATTTTACAGAGAATATTATAAATGCGTATTTATCCTACGTTATAATCTTCCAGACTAACTAATAATAAAATCCTATTCAATAATACAATATATCGCAACCGCTGCATGTTGGGTATTTTCTTTGAACTAATAACTGACATAGCAAATATTTGCGGTCACGGATAAAGACTGTTTATTTAAGCTGAAATAATTATTGTTAAATAATATAAGATTCCAACACAGGGTTATCCAACGAGGACTAGACAAGGCGATTTTTTGACTTTCCCATTACTTTTATAAAAAAAAGACTGAAATTGCCATTCTACGTAATTTTCTTCCGAGAATTCGGATATGTTCAGCAAAAACAATTGAACATCAAATAAAAGTGCTAGGGGTCACTTTGATATTTTTTTTTAAATGGGATGCCATATTTTCAATGTGCTTATCCGATTTCTCATATAAATTTTGATCTAAAATGATGGATTTTAATTCAAAAACGCCTTTTTTCTTCAGTTTTAAGGTCGGAAAATGTTCGTCTACCGTACGATTAACCCCTGATAGATGGATACCCATTTCACCTGTTCAATCTTTAACCTGCTTAAAGCGGCCGTCAGTTAGACCAAATAATCAACTTTCAAATTTATATACTATATTTTTCACGAATTAGTTACAAATAATGGTGGTTTTTTGCAAATCTATTATTGTTTACGTATAAAAACAGTATCACATATTAGAAAAACTATAAACTAACTTAATAACCTTAATCTCAATAATATAATTGTTCGATGTGTCCTCCATTATTTTCAAAACACGACCGATGCCCCCTTTTCAGTCTCTCCAAGCAATCTCTTACAATAATTTAGTCATGGTTGAGTCTATTAATTTCATTTATAATTTTTTGCTGAATATCCTCGAGACTTTTGCTCGGTCGTTGATAAACTACATTGTTTAAATGACCCCATAAAATGTATCCATTGGCGTGATATTGGGGCTATTTGGTGGCCAATGAATTTTGTTCCGTTACCGCCAATCCCCTGATTGTAATGCTCATTTAAGTATGTTGCCACTTCTCGAACTGCATGAGGCACCATCCTGCTGCCAAATGATATTGTTGTAGACTTGCAATGGCAATCTTTCCAAGAATTCCTCGATATCGTTTTGAAGAAACTGGAGGTATCTTTGGCCTGTTAAAGAGCCACGATAAAATAGTGGTACAATCATTCGATTTTCTAACATCCCACACCAAACCTTAAGTGAGCTCCTACCTTGAAACTTTATCATTTCATATCTATGTATCTATGTGGGTTAACTCCTGCCCAGTATCTTGTATTTTTCCGATTGTATACCCCCGATGTTGTAAATGACGCTTCGTCAGTCCATAGAATGTTGTTATATAAATTATAATCTTCGTCTTGCTCTCTCATTAGCATTGAAGCAACAAATCGAAATCGAAGTTCTTTTTGATGTTGTGCTAAGTATTGAACGGGAAGGATGCAATATGGTTTTAGACCACATCTTTTTAAAGTTTTAATTGAAAAATAAGTGTAAATGGAAAAATTTAAGGTGCTATCTCTGTATTTTCAAAATGCCTTACCCCTCAATTTCACCATAGATTTTACGTAGCTGTCAGTCATGGTACAGGAGGCTTGTTTATACGCGAGTCTTAAATGGTGCCTGCATACCAAATAGACACAAACTTTTCTTACTCATGTGAATTTAATATATACTTCCAATTAATTTGACCAAAATCATAGACAAAAGAATCATAATCAGGGTCAGAAAAATCGCAATAGGTAAGAAACATAGGCTTTGGCTTATTTTTAGATATTTTTATCTTAATAGTAACTAACTTCCCTCATATATTGTTCATGTTTAGAACTTTGATGTTGTCTACAAAATCACGGACAGATCAAAGCAGAGTATCTATAAGAGTTCCTGAAATATTCGAAATGCGAGTTGGATCTTAAATACACTGATTTAAACTATATTTACCTATTGGATTACTCAGTAACTGTGATTATCGGCATTCAAAAAACCTCGCTGCAAAGTCATATTTATCAAATCACTTACCAAATCGACCAAAAACTGATGCAAACCTGAGCTTGGGGGCGGGGAGTCTATATAGTGCACTCCAAAAAAACGTCAGATGTTATCGAAAGTGTTGTTGAACGACCTGGAATTCGGTTTAGCTCGGGTGGAGCTTGGATTTCTAACCTCGCTATTCATGTCTTCTACCGCATCTACTAGGCACGCGCAAGTACCTGTCTCTGCTGTGATTGGCTGACCCAGCCGAAAGCTGGGCTAGCTACCCTCATCTAAAATTCTAAAATGGCATTATACATGATTTTTAACCGGAGATTCGCCCCAGAACCATTGTTGCTTAATATGATCCTAAGCTCAAAATACTATAAAATTTCGATACACTTCAGTATATATGTTGTCACGAACAAACAATATTTGCAGAATAGACGGCCAAAAACACACAAGGAAAGTTTCTGAGGCCTTAGAAGGAAAACGACCACCAACATGAGTTTAACTTCCCTGCAGCAAATACGTTAACAAAGGAACAAATTTAAGACAAACTTGCTTTTAAAGACATGGTCTAACCTCAATCAAATTGATGATTATTTAATTAAATAATGGCGATTTATCAACTTTTTTATTGAACAAAAATGTTGTCCCTCTCTAACCCAAACTGAAGATACAAAATTTCAAACACCCTGTAAAATATATTCAAATTAAATGAAAATAATCCAAAAAATGCCATTACGGAAAAAATTATAAAAACCAATTTTTCTTTACTTTGTGTAATTATTTATTTTAACTATTTACATCTGTTGTGATACTCTTTAGTTTTCCTCTGATTATATTGATAAGTTTTAATTTTGTAGAGGGCAATTAAATAATATCAAGCTAAGTTTGGAAAAGATTGCCATGAACGTAACCAAGTACATATAATTGAATTTCAAGACATGAACCTAATAACCAGGAATAAACAAACAAATAATATATATAAATATATGTCAAAATGAGAAAAAAATGAGCGAGTCTGCTGGTACTCGAGACACTGATGTGTACACATATCCTAAATCGGCATCGGTTGTGTAATTTAATGTATTGCTTCAATAGCGTTGAACTGGATATTTGTTTAAAGCCCTTGGTATTTTGTATGCTTCACAAATATTTGAGCAACCATCGTAAAGAGTATATTTCGTCTTCGTGACGCCTGAATATAGGCAACCACTTATTTGGAATTGGTTGCGTATATTCTGGCGTTAGAAAGAGCTCTTTCTACAAGAAAGCGCTAAAGTAGCTGCAGACTAATCACTGCCCATGGGTTATGATGTCACATCCTCTTACACACATCCGTCTATTTTCCAGCCGCGTAAGATGTTTACACATCAAGACCGACTCCTTACATTTTGAAGGAAGCTACTAATATAGCGCGCGTGTTGAAATCAGCATTTTAACACTAGTCTTCAAAATGACAACGTGCCACCCTCATCTATAAAGTCAATCTTTAAAATCAAATATGTTGTCAAATTGGCACCATCTGAAATCTATTCTGATAGAGTCTGAAAATTACTTGAAACTTTAAATTACTTTTCAACATGTTTGTTGAAAAGTTTTTTTTTGTTATTTTCATAAGTTGTTGAAGGAACAAATAATGATATATATAGCTTATACGTAAAATAGAAGATACACCTACGTAATAGCTTTTTTCTACTCTTATATTAGTAAACATTCTCTTTCGTACAGTCTACTTAATAAGTAGAACTATTTTTACACACAACTATGCGTAAAGAATACTAACGTACAACGTAACGCGTTGTAATGCATCATGTATCAATCAATAAGCCATAAACCGCGCAAATCGCGAAATTTCTTTGCATCACGTGAACTGTGTCAAAGAAAATTCTACTAACTATAATATTCTTTGACTGTGTTAACGTAGAAATGGATACTTGAATGGTAATCTGCGTATTACAAACTCGTTCGAATACAGCCCTCGCTAGCTGCGCTCGCTAGTAAGCTAACTAGTAAGTTAAACTATAATTAAACAATGTAGGTAACTTCAGACTCACATCCACTACTTCTAAATATATGATTATTATGTCAAATTTTTGGGTCTTGTTGTGGACAACCATTTAAAGTGGGAGTGTTTTGCAGGCTTTGCGCTAAGGGCGGTTTCCAGGGAGCTCAACGTGTTAACTGCTAGAACAGTTTGTTATGCCCTTTTTGAGTCGCACCTCCGATACGTCCTTCCATTTTGGGGTACGTGTTGTGCGACTCAATTTGAGCGTATTTTCAAACTACAAAAGAGAGCTGTTCGATACTCACTGGGATTAAACAGTAGAACTCACTGCCCGGATTTTTTTGAAACATTTAAAATATTAACTCTTCCTTATTCATGTTTGAATCCGTTTGCTTAATCCGCAAGCACGTATTTGCTATTCTAGATAGGCCATCTCAAACTATCTACTTATATAGGAATACGGAGCATGATCTTTATCTGCCAACCACACGCTCAGAGTAAGTTAAAAGCTCTATACTGTACAATGCAAAAAATGCTCATTTATATCATATGCCATTTGAAATGAACTCAATAACATCTTTTCCCGCTTTCCGCAGAGCTTTGAGAAGAGAGCCTTATACGCAGTAAACGACTCTTTTATTAATACTTAATTTGGAGCATCTTACACACTGGTTTAATGATTTAATGTTGAATGCTTAATGTTTGGTGTTTAGTGTCTATGATTTGATGTTAAATATATTTGATATTTAATACTTTATATAGTATATTAACTTGTAAATTTTTTTGACAATAAAGCATCTTATTATTATTATTATATGTTATGTATGTGCCACCAAGAAAACAATTTTTTTTGGAAAAATTTGCCAAGTAGAAAAGATGTTGATGACTTAGGAATTCCTGCTGCTCACACCTAAAAAACCGCTGTGAAGCGATAAATACTGGGATTTGAAGCAATAATTACTGTTTGCACTATTAGTTGCCTTGTTAGAATAATATTTACAAAATAAATCTTTGACTTTTTAGATAATAATAAATACTATTGAGTCTTTATGAGAAAAATTTTGGTTTTTTATAGTGTTTTTTTGTAAAGAATATAAGTTGCAATATTGGTTGCATTGTTGGAATATTCTTTTCACTTATTAAAAATAAAAATTAGTTTTTCAGAAAATCAGTCTTACTTGTGTTATTTTATTTTAATAAACCAATTTAGAAATTCTTATGCTCTTTAAATATATTTATGTAAGTTTTTATTGCTTATCCCCTTGTAGTGAAAATTATAAATCCAGTTACTTAATTTTTTCATTGTTTT
>JAEQML010054285.1:0-38476 GCA_016904865.1 Pissodes strobi | reverse complement strand
ATAAACGCAAATCTAACGGTAAACGCTGCTTCCACTTCCGATCAATTTCAACAACCAACAACTGATGTCACGGCTTTCCCCTTCCGTCTGTCGCACCCAAGTTATCGGGCAACCTATCCTCTACTAACCTTGCCATGCGTTTTTCCCATATACGTAAAATATATATATAGTTTTTCCTCACTTATCCAGCTTCGTCCATTAACTGTCACTTTTGTGCATTCCTATTGGTTTAAATAAGACCCATAACGGAACTGTGTGGATATACTTTCGCATAAATTTTATCTCTCTTGTGAGACGAAAATTTCAAAGAGTGTCGTGATAGGGCTTGCCTCATGATAAAACTGGTCCCTAGTAATATTATTTTACAAATTCTTTTGCATCGGTTTAGAAAATGGCGCCAGGTCAAAATTCTGCTTATATGTAGTAAGTTTTTTCTAAGTTAGCTGCCCTTTGTATAGGCTAAAAATAGTCCTTGAACCGATCCTAAAAGCCCCAACTAAAAAAATTCTAAATGGTTATTTTTGCCTCAAGGGTATTAAACGTTACTTTTAGCCCGCGTTTGGAAATTGTTGCTTTTTTTGCTGGTGTCAGTGTGAAAGTTAAGTCAAAATAATTAATTGATAAAATGATTGCGGGCTTTTTCACTGTAGGGTGTAAAAGTGCCATTTTCGCCCCACGATTTTAAGCCTGGTCGTGTTTAAATAATATCCTTACGAGTCGAAGTGGGAGAAGTGGTAAAGTTAGAAGTATTTTTATGATGTGTTTGAATAATTTACATCAGGCGAAGCTGGTTACCTGCTTCTACTACCTAGTACTACAAATAAATACATCGGTTTTTTTAATCACAATATATAATTTCCTTTGTAACGAGACTTTCCATCCAATTCACTTGCATAGGTTTCGTTTGTAAATTACTACAATTTTCAAGATTTCAAGCCCAAATTATGTTTTAACTTAGCATGGGAACTATTAAAAATAACGAATTTTCGTCTTTTCGATATTTTTTATTTGTGGGTTCGTTCACATTCTAGATGTTTCGTGTTTAGGGTGTTCACGTGAACGTCCCCTCCCATTGGCTTGCGCAGAAACAAATTCAAACAATTTGTGTTTGTTTTATCACAATACTGAATAATTATAGCATCGCTTGTTACTTCCGTTACAGAGATTCAAATTGACATTATCGTAAATAAGGCTGTTAGACCTTTGATTTTTTAAAATCAACATACCTGTCCTAGAACGATTTTCCAGATCGGCGCTTAACGGGCGCCGGACATCAGGGTTCCTCCGTTTTCTTTCTTTAACGCATTTTATCGTCATTAATCCAAACGATGCAACTACCGGATTTATTCCAGCCAATATGAACATCAAGGTGTAACTGTTTTGGGAGTTATAAATCAAACCGGCAATGTATGGCCCTAGCGTAAGAGGAATACTGCAGACGCCGAGCAAAAATCCTATTGCTTGGGCCCCACCGTCTCTTCCACATAATTCAAACGCAATCGGACCTAACAGACTGATAAAACATCCGTCGGTTATTCCCATTCCTAGACAAATAAACAATAGTAGGGGGAACGCGTTAACGGAAAATGCTAAGAGAATCGTCAAAATTCCTAACGTCAAAAATGCAAGCTGTTGCAATAATATTTTGTTAACGTTGGTTCGATCCACGAGGTATCCAAATGCTAACCTACTAACTCCTGACGTAACACCAATACACAACACAGGAAGGTTCTTATCAACACTATCAGAAAAATTTGTCTTTACAAAGTCTATCATATAAACGTAAGGCACGAAATATCCAAAGAGGCACAGACCAATCACAGATGTCCAGATAATATATTTAACATTTGTTATCACTGATATGTTGAATACGTCTTTTACAGATACTTTCTTTATTGATATGGATTTTTTCACTGGTTTGAATAAAATTGCAAGGACCATTATCAAACTTGCAAAGAGAGCAAGTGCTCTTAACGTCCATACAAGCCCGAAGTTCGTCAGGAGGGCGTCTATTACATATGGCATGATAATGGTAAACACCGAACTGCCAGCAGTCACGATTCCATTAACCATTCCTAAATACGTTTTAAAGTAGTGGCCCAGAACAGCAAGTGATGGTGTGTACGCCAGCGCCCCACCAAGACCATACATGATGCCGAATGTGACGCAAAATAAAAAAACGTTATGCGTGCAAAATGACGACAGCAACATGCCACAGGATGCGATCAATCCCCCGAAGAAGGTTGTTTTTCTAATGCCTATGTAGTCGGTAAGAATGCCGGAAACGGGTGATATGAAAAAAGTCATTCCCATGGCTAACGATCCTGCGAGCGCTAGAACAAAGAGAAAAAAACCATTAGATAATGTTAATTAAGGTCAATAATATGAAACATTATGATCATAAAGTGACTTTTTGGTCTTAACAAACTGTGACTATTGCAACGCTACTAATCTTAATTTTTATGACGAAGAAATACATATAAAAAGCTTTGCCTAGAGGACGCAGGCCGCCTGCAGAAGCAGTGAAAGACGTTTACTTTTTGAATAATATGCAAAATTAATACTTTTACTCTAATACTTTTCTTTGCACAGGCTCAAACTGAAAGGAATAGGTAACATTTTTAAAATTCAGTTTTCTTAAAAATGTAAAGTTTATTTTTTAAACGAAACAGAAACAATTGTGCCAAATCAAAAAACTCCTCAAAATTAAACATTAGTTTTTTCGTATTACAGTATCTTATTTGAACAGTCTTAAAAAAATATCTAAATAACTATGTATTCTGGTTTTAGTTTATATGTATACACTTCGAGATATATTTTAAACAAACTACTGTATATTTATAAATTACTAGCCATAGTCCGAATTTTTTACATCAAAGCATATCCTAATTGTTAAACTACTTATTATAATAATTATTATGTTCCTTTCTGTGATGGGCATGGGTCCCAAACGATTTTTTGTTGTTATTTTAGTAAATTACATGTAATTAGCTGTTAAAAATAGTTTAGATATGGATTTTTTGAAGTCGAAAAGTAACAAAAGTAATTAATATATGAATTAATACGTTTTTCATTGTCAGAGGCTTGTCCCTATTCGCGACGTCATATTAGATTTAGGTATCAGGCTTTTCTAGTTCAGAGAGTGTTGATTTTTTTTTACGTAATTTTGACAGTTGTTTGTTTGTGTCGTTAGGCAATAGGCAACCCCAATGACATCCACGGGGCAACAGAATGCAACCAAAAACGAAAATCGTAAAATCCTTTATTTAGATAGTGATAACTTAGGATTAAATTATTGTCAAAGAATACTTATTTGTATTCTAAGAAATTCCTACGGGGTTTATGAATTTTTCATCTTGTAAGAACGCATACATAATTTCACTTGTTTTGCTGCCGTGAGGCAACAATGTGCATCAAAAGACGGTTGGTCTATGATGACGAATAATTTATATTTAAGGTCCAATATTATGGCAAATAAAGAGCGGCCACTCACCGAAGAGGATATTGTTACTAGCGTCTAGCCGGACCGTTCAAGTTTCGAACCCGCAGTTCCAACATTATTATTGTTGTAATATATTTTAAATGCTGGGTGGGTTATGGATCGAATATATTCGCGGAAACACATGCAAGCTGCTGTATATCCACTATAATACGGCCCAATTTTTTATCATTAAATTAAAATTTCACTTCAAGCATGGCCCTCCACTCGCTTCGCTCGCTACGGGGGCTCAACGAACAGCAACTAGCCAAAACGAACCCAAGGCATACCCAAAATCAGGAAAAAAAATGCAGTACGACAATCCAATCTTATATCTTTTCCAACGATTTACACAATCAATTATTTACAGATAGTATTTGTACTTAAATATGATTGGGGAGCAGCAGTAAGATATTCAATTCAATAAGTTAGTTTTTGAAAGCGCCACGTGTCGCTGTAATCGCGGCCGGAACTGCATGAGGGTCTCGCGACAGTGATCATTTTGGCTGCCATCAAGGTCGAATGTTACAAATGCATACTAACGCCATCTAGTGTAGGTGGCGTTGACTCGGCCATCTAGTGTAGGTGGCGTTGACTCGAGCGATTCATTCGCGCTAGGTCTTCGCGATGCAATCAATTTGCAGCATGAGCCGTCGTGGTCTAGAGGTTTAGATGGTTAGGTCTCAATTATGTGGCTATCGGCGGCGGCGCGGGCGGCTCGGGTTCAAACCCCGTTGCTTTTTTTTATTTTTTCTACGGTTAAGTTTCTAAACAGTTTTTTTCTTGATTTTGGGTATGTCTTGGGTTAGTTTTGGTTAGCAAACAGTTATTTTTCGGGATTTTGGGTATGTCTTGGGTTCCGTTTGGGTTAGCACCTGGTTAGTTTCCTTTTCTTGAGCCCCCGTAGCGAGCGGTAGCGAGCGGAGGACCATGCGAAAAGTGAAATATTACTTATTGTAACATAATATACAGCAGCTTGCACGTGTTTCCGTGAATATATTCACAAAGAATATCCCTTCTTTGAATGAATTTAATGTCTATATCCGCATTTGTAACATTCGACCTTGACGGCAGCCAAAATGATTACTGTCGCGAGAGACTCGTGGAACTGGGGGTTCCATAGTTGAACGGTCCGGCTAGATGCTAAATGGATATTGTTCAGTTCTGGGAAGAATTTACCGGCCTGGAGGCGATATTTCAGTTCGTAGTGCATTTGTGAATGCATGCGATTTAAAGACCTGCAATTGGCAAGTAAATTGCCCTCCGCTCGCTTCGGGGCTCAAAAATACGAAACTAACCAACTGCTAACCTAAGCCATACCCAGGAAAAACCCAAAAATCAAGAAGAAACTGTTTACTTAAAAAAATAACCAAAACCGACAGGATTTGAACCCGGGTCGCCGAAGTGAAGGCCAACCATGCAGACCCCTAGACCATCTGCTGACTTACATACAACTGGTGGCATCGTGAAGCGAAGACATGCGTCACCTCAGGTAGCTAGCCAATCACGCGCCTCTCATTCACAAGTATACTATGAACTGAAATATTGCGGCCTGGAGGAGAGTGAAGATGAAGAAGGCGACTTTAGTGATACGGACAGTTTGATGGACCCTGAAGAGGCTGTAAAGCATGCACGACACAGAAGAAGATACAGAAGAGATAGAAGAAGAAGACCTGTTGTAAAACCACCAAAAACTAACCCAAACTAACCCAACCTAAACTAGAAAAGTGGCTTCTAAAAATATCATTTAGCCAAAGAAAGAGCTGCTTCTCAACTCGCTTTTCACGGAAATTGCAACGTGAGTGTGGATGTATCTCAGCTTGCAACCTCTTATCAATTCTTCAAATAATTTTTCAACCAGAATATTGTAAAAAAAAACGTTGAAGAAATTAATTTGTATGCGGTTCAGGCAAAACCTGACAGGCCGCCAATTTTTCCTGCAGAAGAAATAGGTAAGTCAATTTATTGGAATGATGGGCCTTGGCTCGCTTGCCTTCTGTTCGGTCTTCATCATCATAGTCATAATGTCTTGTCAGACATGTTATAAACTCATAAAATGTACTAGGTCAGAACTGGAAGATTGCGGACACGAAGATTGTCAATTGCTTTGAAAATTGTGACACGCATATATAGCAATTGTTTTGTCGCATCCACCCAACGTGTAGGAGAACGGCAACGACGCCTTCCGTTCGGAGCATGGCCCTGGACAACAAGTTTTTCCATATTATCACTTCTATGATTATGGCCGAAAAACGTCAGAATCCGCGTCGAAACAATGGAGGATAGTCGCTTTGGATTTCCAAGTTCGCTTAATATAGAAATGTTAGTTCAGTGGGCTGTATAAGGGACTCTTAGCATTCTTCTCCAGATCCACATTTCAAATGCGTCTATGCGGTCCAAGTTTCAGAGCCATACAAAAATATTGAAAAGACAAGAGACCGGATCAGCGACATTTTGGTGGGTTTGGTGATATTATTGTCACGCCATATTTTAGTCAGTTTTGTAACGGCTGACCGTGCTTGTTGAATGCGCCGACGAATTTCAACCTCACAACCACCTGAATTGTCGATCAAGGAACCGAGGTATACAAAACTTTGGACTACCTGACAACGACCTACTGATGTGATTTCTCGATGATTGTTATGTCCCCTATCTACGATCATGACTTTGGTCTTGTTGTAGTTGATACTGAGACCACACGCTGCACTATATTGTTCTAAGATGTTAAGTAAATTTAATAATTCATCCTGAGAAGCAGCGATAAGAGTAGTATCGTCAGCAAACCTTAAATTAGATATCTTGATTCCACCAATAGTTACACCACCATCCCAACCGTCCAGTACCTGTCTCATCACAAACTCGGAATAGATGTTAAACAACATCGGCAATAAGACACAACCTTGACGAACTCCTTTCTTTGTTGTAGTTTGATCAGACATGTTACCGTCAATTCTTACTCGAGCCATTTAAACAAAGCTCGAGCTGTGTTGGACTCATAGAGCTGTTGTATAAGAAATATCAGGTGGTCAGGAACTCCCATGGAGAGAAGAATTTTCCATAGTTTAGGCCACTTTACGTTGTTAAAGGCCTTAGAGTAGTCCGCAAAGCAGATATAGACTGGGAAGTAATGTTCCATAGCTTTCTCAACAATTTGCCTCGAGTTCAAGATATGTTCTCGTGTACCACGTCCCTTTACGAAACCTGCCTGCTCTGGAAATATTCGCCAGCTAATAAAACTGTCTGGGTTTTTCGGAGATCCTTTTTTATGCAGCGGAACAAAGATTGAAGTGCTCCATTCGTCTGGCCAGACACCGGAGGACCAAATTTTCTGACAAATACGATGTAAAAAATGTAGGTCGTCATCATCTAAGCACTTCAAAGTTTCGACTGAAAGTGCATCAATGCCTGTAGCTTTACCGGTTTTTAGTTTCCTAACGAAAAAAGAATATCCAGCTCACGCTCGTAATTTAAAAAAGGGGCTTGAATGTGAACATCGGAATAGAGGTTTTCACAATATGTGCGCCACACCTCAATAATATCGTCCAAGCTAGTGATGAGATGGTCATCGGTGTTCTCAACTGACCAAGTTTCGGGTTTAAAGTCCCGATTGAGACATTTTATCTTTAAGAACAACTCTCTTGGATGGCTTGTGTTGATGTGGGCTTGTATTTCCCTGCAGAGTTCTTGAAGAGAGAAGTTCTTATCTTGGCGGCAGAGTCTTTGGATTTCGCGTGTTAATTGTGTATACCGATCTTGCTTTGCGTCAGAATCCAGATCTGAGATCTTAAGCTCTCTACGTTCTTCAATGACGGATAATGTATGGGTGGTAATCCATGGCTGTTTAGGTTGTGTGCTGCGTTTTGGTTGAGTTGTTTAGGCATCTTGTGTAAGACTACTCTTAAATGTTAACCACATATTATTGGAAGAAGATTCATCCGTCATCGAGGCACTCTGAAAAATCTGAGAACATTTTGACCTAAAAGAGGCAGGGTCAACGATTTCCGTTGAAAGTTTCTGCTTAGAACGTGGACCTACCTTCAGCTTAAGCTGGAGTTCACAAAGAAGGAGTTGATGGTCCGAGCCACAATCGACACCTGGTAGAGTTTTACAAAGACTGATAGATGACTTCCACCTTATTCTAACTAAAACGTAATCGATTTGATTGCGATATCGCCCATCTGGTGAGACCCAAGTATACAAACGTAGTAGGTGTTGTGCAAAAAGGGTGTTGGCAATTGAGAAGTTGTTGTCAATACAAAATTGGAGCAGACGTTGGCCCCTTTCGTTTCTGGCACCAAGGCCGAATTTATCAATATGTGCAGTGTATAAGATGTTCATCTTCTACTGTTTGACCAACTTTAGCGTTAAAATCGCCAAGGACAAGAACCATCTCGCGATTTGATAGGGATGCGGGTGTAGATTCAAGATCGTTGTAAAATGATTCCACAGTGTCATCATCCGAGTTAGAAGTAGGTGCATATACCTGCACAATATTGATCGGTGTAGGGATCGCATTGATGCGCAACGTGATTATCCTGTTCGGTCTTATAGTCTAAGAGCTAGTGAACCATCCGAGTAACCCGTTTCCCACAAAGCTAGAAAATTTTTAAATTATGTTTTATTATCGGTCAATTATGAAAATACGAGTCTGGCAGGCATCTCGCGGTTGCATCATCATCCCTTAAATTTTTGAAAATGTCAAAAAAAATTTTTTTTTAATCTTCTCCCACAAGGCTACAATTTTAATACGTTGTAATTTACATAAGTTTAAGTGTAAAAAAAAAATTGACAACCTATTTTGAGGGTTGCAAGTAAGTGCCAGACGATAGCGAAGTTGTCATCGGGATAGTAATTCATAACCTGCTCCCACAAGGCTGAAATTTTAAGGGCATATTCTATCAATAATTTAAAAAGTACATGTAAACAGCCAAACTATTTTGACGGTTGGAAGTGTCTGCCAGACGAGTATATAATAGTCATGACGCTCGATGGGAGTGCGAGAGACTTGTTCGAGTTCCAATGTCAGAAAGAGAGAATACATCTATTGTGTATAGGCATTCCAACAGTAATTTAAAGGAAAAAGTGAGTGCTCATAAGATGGTGAGACGTATCTATATGAGCGAGTGAGATGAAGGAACCGGTAAGACCAGCTGGTCATTTAAAACGCAGTCAAGCATCGGCACAGCTTATCCACTACCAGCTAGTCCTCTCTACCGAAATCGGAAAGTTGGAATGTCCACAGTCGAGTTCGCATCGTTATTTTTAATAGACGGTTAATTTTAAAATTAATTTTCGCTTCAAAATCCTCGATAAATTCCTCCGAAGCCACGGCTATCGCCCTAAAAAAGTCCGAAATTTCGGATTTTAATACAATTTAGCCATTTAAAATCGTTTTTAGACGATAAAAAAGGTTATTTTAAGTTAAACGAACTGTCAAAAGTATTAATCAGATGCCCAGACGTTTAAAACAATATTGAGTCATGGCCCTCTTCTAAAATTTGCACGGCGCTTTCCCAAATCAAAGGATGCCGCCGCAAGATGACTAGCTGGTAGTGAATAAGCTGTGGCAACGGCTATACATTATTTATCGGCGTGGCACAAAGCTATTAAAAAATTATAATAATATTTAAAAAAAATAATTTATTACTTATTAATTTTTACTACTAGTGTTAATTATGGAAGTAGTGAATATAATTTGTGTCATATGCAGACTTGATATTTGCCAAAAAAACAACAAAATGCATTGTCATAATTATGTAGTTAAAAATAATTCAGTTGTTTCGATTTTTAATGATAACTTGTCTTGCATAAATCACGAAGAGGCAGACAAATTGACAAATCAATGAAGACAATCTGAATATCTTAATTAAATCATCAGATACTGATATTTTAATTATAATGCTTGGAAATATGGACAATTGCACATTTTTTTGGAATAATTTCATGCACTGACCGGTTGTGACTACAATCATTTTTCAAAAAAGGGAAAAAACGGCCTTTTTCAATTCTTAAGAAAAATTTAGAATATCAAAAAGCTCAAAAAACTTAGGAGTGCTTATATAACATGGCGTAGATGTGAAATTTTTCCAGTTATTGAAAAATTTGTCTGTGAAATTTATGGCAGCAAAGGAGTTGCTGCAAAAAAAAATAAATGAACCATTTAATAAAAAATATTTAAATTACGATTCATCGAATTTACCACCGTGTCAGTCCGAATTACATGAGCATTTTCTACGCGCACAATATATAACGAGTATATGGAGTAATGCCAATCTTATCCACAACGTTAAAAACCAGAGAATAATGGATGGATTATTGATGATGATAAATAGATATACAACCGGCATGAGGGTAACACTGCTCTTTTACAATCCGATCAATCTAATAACATTGAGTCAGGTAAATAATTTTTGTGTTTTATTTGTACGCATAGTGTTTGTATGTTAAAAAAAATTTCCCTCATTCCATTTTATTAATAAAATTTTTGATTTCTTTTCCAGAAAACGATGAAACGATAGATAATTATCATTTTGGTTCAGAAGATGAAGACTAATAGTTGCCATAATAATGTACAAAGACCTATGGAAACTAATAAGTTTTAATAATAAATAATTGTTAACATAAATAAACATTTATACTTAACATATAACTCTGTTTTTCTTTAATTTCAGTAATCCTTCATCGTATCTCCGTAATATAATACAGCCTATTCTCTTTTTCTGACATTGGAACTCGAACAAGTCTGTTGCGCTCGCACTCCCATCGAGCGTCTTGACTATTATATACTCGTCTGGCAGACAGTTGCAACCGTCAAAATAGGCTGGCTGCTTACATGCACTTTTTAAATTATTGATAGAATATGCCCTTAAAATTTCAGCCTTGTGGGAGCAGGTTTTGAATTACTATCCCGATGACAACTTTGCTATCGTCTGGCGCTTACTTGCAACCCTCAAAATAGGTTGTCAATTTTTTTTTACACGTAAACTTATGTAGATTACAACGTATTAAAATTGTAGCCTTGTGGGAGAAGATTAAAAAAAAATTTTTTTGACATTTTCAAAAATTTAAGGGATGAAGACGCAACCGCGAGATGCCTGCCAGACTAGTATTTTCATAATTGACCGATAATAAAACATAAGTTAAAACATTTCTAGCTTTGTGGGAAACGGGTTACTCGGATGGTTCACTAGCTCTCCTACTATTACTGGAGTGAAAATCTAGAGTATCCGCAAGTGAGAAATGTAATGTAAGCAAGGTTGAGGAAATTCGCCAATTCATTTCAATGATAATACTAATTTTATTCCCTGTGGTCAAGCTGGACATGACAGGTTAGATAAAAATCGTCTAATTATTGGCTTCCTGAATGAGAAGTATTCTTCTATTTCAATGGAACCCCACCTTGGATGAGTAAATCCATGACTATCCCCTTATGAACTTCGCCAACTAGCCCCAAATGCTCGTTATTTTTAAGATGTTGCCTGGCAAGAAAAGGAGAGACAATAACCTCAAAATATAAATGCGATATTTTAGCCTAGTTATTAACCTATCTTATAAAATGAATACAAGGCCTTTAAAAATGTAATTACTTTAAAAATAAATACTTGAATTTTAAACAAGCATTCACTAAAAACCTTCAACTAATGTCATAAGGTCAGTAAGGTTCATTTTCATAGAACAAGCGTTATTGACTTGCGCTCAAGGTTGCCAGATCGTTCGACTCGATTTTCCTAGTCAAAATTTAAAAATCCCTCAAATTTAGGAAAAAATTCCCAAAAAAAAAAAGATTTTTTTGTTTTTTGTTCTTAGATTATGATTTGTTATTCTTATATTTTGAAAATTTTTCGCGGCTAAAATATTTCCTTATATCCCCAAAATAAACTGTGTTACAAAAAAAATTCTAAGAACTAGAAAATATTTAGCGCAAATAAAAGCTACTTTGTCGAAGAAAATCTTAAATTTTTCAAATGAAAGAAAGAACTTAATTATAACCAACAGTAAAATCAGGATTAAAAAAGAAAAAGTGTGTGTCTAAGACCGTACGAAAGGAGTGAACGATATTAAAAACTAAATAAAAATATAAAAAAAAGTTTCTTGAAAGGAGCCTTCCTTCGGGCATCGAACCCGATACCTTTAACAGCTAGACGTGCACCCTACCTCCTGCCCACGATCTTCCCGAAGGTTTTCGTTTTTTGATAACTATACGGACTGGCATAATACATAACAGTTGATTATTATGTTTATAATTTGTTACATGATTACGAATTAATATGTTACGGACTGACAAGATGTACATGGTGATCCAAATAAGATTTTAAATGCTTTGTTACTGTTTCTCTCGCTCGCTTGGCTAAAATCGACTCGAGCCGACTTTACCTGAATGAGCGTTAAAGAGTCGAGCGTGATTCAAAACCTAGGAAAAATGTGCTAAAGGCGCCTAAAGACATTTCACTTCAAAAATATAATATTTATTGAACTGATTAGTATATTTAACGTAAGCTATTTTCCTAAAGTTGAATAACGATAAATTTTCTTTATAAGTGCTTTATATCACTTGGAGGAATATTTTTATGCGGCAACTATAGATGGCGTCGGCTCAGCCGACATTTTATGTTCAAAATAATTGTATTTTTGTGTTTTAATTTGATTTTGTGCCTTACGAGATCAGATTTGAGTCGAGTAGAGTCAGGCTTAAAATCCTCTATTATCCCCCAGGTAAATATTTTTTTCTCTAGAAGAAATCCCCAGAAAAAAATTTCCCAAAAAATACCCCAAAGAAAAAAAATCCTCTAATTTTTGGGGAAAAACCCCTAATCTGGCAACTCTGCTTGCGTTTGTCTACCGTGCAATCAACATGTTGCCAAACTGCGTCTTTTTAAGATAGTTAAGTTTCGCCAACTTACCCGCTGACCAACCTAGACCCGGTCTCCCCTAACCTCGGATATAACTATAATTTTTTTAATTAAATATAATATACATTTTTCAATGTAATATTTAATTAACATTTAATAACTTATTTACGTCAAATACATTGTGCCTACACACCTCGAACTAATTTGTATGTAATAATATAATATGCCGCGAAAGAAGTAGGTAGGTATACGCGGCTAGACGTAATTGTAGTGCGATATTTAAATAAGCAATGCAAGCACCTATTATTATATTCTATATATTAATAACATAATATATTAAAGTTACAAAAAACCTGCAAAATGGTTTGTGTAAAATTCTCACATTTTATTTATATAAGCATTCCATGTTAGTTTACTATCAATATCAAGACTCACTCAGATTAACTTGATTACTATTAAACCACTCTGCAACATTTCATTAGGTCTCATGAAAATTGTATTATGCTCTTTACGCAGTATGGTATGGTATCATCTGCAAAAGGCAAGATCAGCACTTGAGTCGCAATTCTCCAGATCGTTATTATAGATCAAAAAGAGCAAGGGCCCCAGAGCATTGATCTTTATTGCGGTGGGGCAGGCACAATTATCAAATGCCTTTGTGAGGTCGCAATCGCAAACAAAACAGAGCGCCAATTATTAAGCTTGATACGTGTCCGGAAATACCGTTCGAATAATTTAAGGAAAAACATGAAAACTTGTTCATATGAAGCCTCATCCGAAAAATGCAATTTTATTATTATCTTAAATAGTATTTGACCGACTTTATTGAAATTTAGTAATGTTGTCTGTAATAATAAGGGGCTCATTTAGCCTAAATTATATTAAAAATATGTCCAGTAGCGTCCCGGGGGGCATCATACCGAATATCATTAACAAAAAAAATGTGCGCTACTGACTTTATAAATATTTTTAATTTTTTTCGTACTAAACAACTAAAAATACAAATTTTTTGTGCCTTCAAGTGTTTTTGTATTTTGCTTCGTTTTCGAGAAAAAAAAAACAGTTTATTACATTTTTTTAGGGAAACAAATTCTACATCAAAAGCTGGTGGGTAAATATTTTTTTTATGAAAATCAATGGTTTATTCTATTCATACAAATTGTTATAATAAATTATTGCAACCATTCTCTTTTTTTAATCAAAGCGTCCATTGTGTGTTGTTGATGATTTATTTAGATGCAACTTGCTGCACTTTCCAGAGAAAAAATTAATCTATTACATCTCGCGAAGAAACAAAAAAAAGAAAAATAATAAGGGTTGCAATAATTCATTAAAAGAATCTATGAATAGAATAAACCATTGATTTCCCGAAAAAAAAAATAGTTACCCATCAGCTTTTAAACTAGAATTTTTTGCCCGAAAGAAATGTAATAAAATGGTTTTTATTTTTTTTATCGAAAACGAAGCAAGATACGAAAGCAATTCAAGAAACGAAAATGTTGTATTCTCAGTTGTTTAATATGAAAAAAATATAAAATGTTTAAAAAAGTCAGTCAATAATATTCGGTATGATGCCCCCGGGACGCCATTGGACATCATATTTTTAATATAATTGCGGTTAAATAAGCCCCTTATTGTTACAGACAATAGTACCAGATTTCAACAAAGTCGGTCAAATGATATTTAAGATATTAATAAAAAAACGATTTTCTAAAAACGTTTGACACCTTGTATCTTGGAAACTATGCATTTTCGGACAAATGTTCATATGAAAAAATGTTCATATTTTCTTACGTGTAGAATCACCCCTGACATTGTTTGAACGGTATTTCCGAACACTCTGTATGTAACTGAACGAATTCATATAATATTCATGAATTCTAGGATATGTACTCGTACTATAAAATTTGATTTTTATTCTAATTTAACAATAGCTATGCGATAAACTAGCAATATAATAAAATTAAGCTGCACTACTGTATGGCGACCGTCAGAACAAACAATAGGCAATTTTCTACATTGTTAAACTAACCAGCTGAACAAATTCAAAGAAAAATTAATAATAGGTATATTGAGTATAGTAAAATGCGGAGCTGTTAACTATCCTCATAAGAATATGTGGGATGTGGCCTAATTCGTATTTCCTATTTCTGGCAATTATGATACTTCTTAAATCATGAGAAAACGTAAATATCCTGACTTATTTACCTGACTATTTGTTAATTATTCTTAACTTAAAAAAAAAAAACGGAGTGTGCGTAAGACCACACGGCAAAAGTCAAAACCGCTGCTTATCGCTTGAAATGTCCAAAAACTCCTATCCTCGCACATTTTCCCATCATCAAATTGTTTTAAATTAGATTTTGGACAAATAAACTATACGTGTCGATATGCTAAAAGTAAAATGATATCTCGAAATCTGCCCTAAAATCCACTAGCTAATCTCAAAAAACTTCATATCCTACCAGGAGCGCAGAAGGGCGAGAAGGTACATTTTAACTGGTAAGCTTTCTCGCCTAAAGTAGCAGTAGTAAAACTATATAACTCGCCTATAGGTGTCCAAATATTTTATTTCTATCATGAAATGAAAATCCTCTAAGTGAAAATTAATTGCTACCAGCAGCGCAGAAGAGCGAGGAGGTAAATTTTGACTGGGAAGTTTTCCTGCCAAAAGTATCAGGAGCAAAACTATATAACTCCACTATTTTCTGGCAATTATGATACTTCCTAAACTGTGAGAAAAAGGTAAATGTGTTGACTTATTTACCAGACTATTTGTTAATTCTTAACTTAAAAAAAAACTTTGAGTGTTTAAGACCACACACGAAAACTTGACAATGAAATACAAATATTTTTTGTGTTTCATATTCTGAAATTATTTGCCACAAGTTCGATGTTTAAAGTAAAATTTTACCTCGAAATCTGCCATAAAATCCACCAGAAACTACCTCTAATCGCAAAAAAAATCCACATTTTCCGATCCTGACTGATTTTTCCGGTTTCAAACCGTTTTCAATGCAATTTCAATGTCAAAATATTGAGAAGAATTTCCCGTAATACATCAAAAGGACAGGTATTTATTCAGATCTTAGACGTATAAATTTCTCTTATATGTCTATGATTCAAACTTATAAAATTGCCGAAATATTGAAGAATTTGGGATTTTTGTTGCATTTTCTGCAAGATTCACTCTAATCTCGCTTTTCCCCATCGTGTACGTACAATTGTTACAGGACTTTTCTATAGCAGATATCACGAGGTTTACGAATCTTGTATAGATTTTTTTAAAATTGTTTACGTTGGCCCATACGCTTAAATTAAGTTTTTCAAAATGAGAATAAAAAAATCACCAATTCGGCATTTTCAATCGGATCGATGCCATTTTTTGGTATCGTCTGCTCATATCCCCCCCCCCCCCTCTTTAATGTACGAAGGTTTGGTTGCTTCCGATTATTCGGTTTTCCAGTAATAAAATATTTAGTGGCGACGTGTCGTGTCAAAACTCGAAATGGACGAAGGTTTAAATTTAACTAGCACGCCCTGTATAACAGGCATCATCATTTCCAAAGTGACTTCTAATATAGTTTTTTGCGTAAATTATCGTCAATTAAATCGGGTTTTCTAAAAAATACTTTTCGAAAAAAAAATGAAAACCTTCATTTTTTTAACCTGGAAATCGATGTTTTTACATTATCCCTGAAACGATATTTTTTCAGACATTTTCGAAACAGATAAGCATTTAGAGAGTTTTTCTTCAAGAAATTTCCTATCGAACTGTCATGTCACCTCTGTTTTTTTTTTTCGATCCTGGCGACTTTTTCGGCCTTAGAACGACCCAAATTGCCCCTTTTTCAAAAATATACATGCTCAAAAAATACTTGCCATCTCCCGAATTTCGCCATTTTGCATCAGGTTTAGAAGACCGTCAAATGGAAAATTTCATCAAAATTATTTAATTTTTTCAACAGATATCGTGTATCAAAGCGAAATATTGAAAAATCGCACATTTGACGTAATAACTCGCAAGAAGAGAGAGAATCTATTCGCCAAAAACAAAAACAATTTACTGTCGGCGGCCCCCAAGTGTTGCCTCAAAACGTGCCAAATCCGAAGTTTCCACTCGCCGCCGTTGTCGAGAAAAATCAGAATTAATCAATAGGTTTATGGTAACTAAAATCACTCGCCTGATTGTTTCTATTTTTCTCGCTCGACTGAAGTCGATGCGTACCGACTTTACTCGAATGAGCGTTAAATAACCGAGCGTAGACAGCTCAAGCGTTAATGCGTGACGGCTCAGTCTTATTCACTACCCAAGAAAAATTATGCTAAACGTGCCTAAAGACGTTTTCACATAATTTGATTTGACATTAATAAAAAAAAGCGTCTATGACCAAGTTTAAATACATGTATGTCGTACAAGATTTTTGTAATATGGCCAATAAAAGGGAAGATTATTTTTTGGACAAAAAAATTTTGAGGGGGTAGGAAGGGAAAATGTTAATTTCAGTTTCTAAAATCAGGGAGGACCCCATTAAACGAACTGCCAACCAAGAGAGCTTGCTTAGAAAACGTTATTTAGTACCATCTCCATCAGATTGTCGGTCTTCGAACAAGATATTATGCAACGCGTTTCATATTATAGTATGTTACATAACAAGAGTTGAAAGTATTACTTTGAGAATATGCTTCACACGAATAATGCACAGGATTTTCCGTTTATAAACGTTGTAGGATTTTTCCCTTATTACCTTTTGAGAACATCCTAAAATGTGGAATTAAATTAAATTAAATTTAAAAAATAATTAACTCAAGCTTATTTTTGTTTTAATTTAAAAAGATGTTTTTTTCCGATTTCAAGAATAAATCACATGCCCGTTTTTGTCATATTGAAGCATAAATAAATAAGTAAATACGTACATAAAAAATAAGAATGAGCCTTTTGCGTCCATCTACAGCTTTAACCTTGATGATAGAGAAAACTTTAAATATAACCGTTGTAGGATGTTTCCTTTATTACCTTTTGAGAACATCCACATTTTAAATTTAATTAAATCAGATTTAAAAAATAATTAACTCAAGCTTAATTTTTTTTTTTTAATTTAAAAAGATCTTTTTTTTTCCGATTTCAAGAATACATCACATGCCCGTTTTTGTCATATTTAAGCATAAATAAATAAGTAAACACATACAGGGTCATTTCTTATATTTAGACAGCGTCTAGCGCAGTTATTATACGAGGTGGAAAAAAACTTTTAATACAAACGTTGTAGGGATCATCCTAAATAGCCAGAATATGTTCTAAAATATAATACAGGGATATCGCAAAGTTGATAAAAAACATAAACATTGCAAATCTTTAATGAAACACTCTGTATATTAAAATAAAAATTGATAATTTTTTTTCCGAATTCAAAAATATATAATAATAATATGTTGATATTCGGCATTGCCGTTTTCGGAATGTTTGCATTTTAAAAGCGTGATTATTTTGTTTGATTAAATCGCGGTTAGAATTAATATATTATTACTATAATTATAACATATTTTTAATATATTTATTTATTTTCAATAATCAAAATAGAACCAGAAAATTTTCTATAGTTTTTGAAACTCAAATATTTCGAAAACGGCTAAACCAAATGTCAACACATTATATATTTTTGAATTTAAAAAAAATATATCTATTAACTTCATTAAAAATTTACAATGTTTGTGTTTTTCATCAACTTTGCGATAGCCCTGTATCCTGTATTAAAATAGAAAGTTCCCATAAACTGTGGTCCTTAGTCCTTTCGTTACGGAGATACAGGAATTTTAATAATTTATGAAAATGAGCGAGTCTGCTAGTACTCGAGGCTCGAGACACTGATGTGTAAACATATCCTATATCGACATCGATGTATGGCTTCAATAGCGTTTAACAGGATATATTTTTTAAAGCCCTTGATATTTTATATGCTTCACAAATATTTGAGCAGCCCTCGTGAAGAGTATATTTCGTCTTCGTGACGCCTGAATATAGGCAACCACTTGTTTGAAATTGGTTTCCTATATTCTGGCGTTAGAAAGAACACGTTTTACAAGGAAGCGCTGAAGTAGCTGCGCCCTAATCACTGCGCACGGCTTATGATGTCACATCTCCTTACACACTTCCGTCCATTTTCCCGAGATTCACCCTCATCCCTCATACCGCCGGCGGCGGCGCCGCGCCGCGCCGCCGTGGCGGGGCGGCGTAAGATGTTTACACATAAAAAAAAATTAAATAACTCCTAAATGCGTTTATATTTTTTTTATGAAATTTGGATAATAAAATAAGCATTTAAGGACACTTATTTTCAAAATATAGCACTTGCCCAAATTTAACCAGTGGCGTCGGTACGAAATTTTCGTTATATTTTTTGTATGGAAACTTTGATAGGCCACTGAGATTTAAAAAAATACATGCTTTTTTCTGGTTCTTTATTTTATTTGAGACAAAAAGTTATTTGGTGTTTTTTGACATGAAGAACGGTTTAAGCGAAAAATATAATTTTTTAGTCGAACAGAAATTAAATAAACTGCTTTAATTTTTTTTATCCCGAAATCAAAGCAAGATATGAAAACAATAGATTCGTATTATCAGCAGCTAACTAAAAACCTTTTTTTCTGTCACCATTTTCTTTTTTATTTAATTCCTTACAAATATTTTGATTTTTCTTATTTCAGATACCTAATCTTTTGATTTTGTGACCCAAATAATGTATTGAATGTATTTTCAAATAATTTCTCGTATCAAAAAAAAAACAATACTTTGTTGCTCTAAATGAACTAAAGATTTATAAAAAATAAATTAATATAATATGTCAGTGCCGTAGTGGGTAGCATGATTTTTATTTCAAAATAAATCGTTTTTCGGATATCTTCGAAAGCTTTTGGGCGACTTTGTTTGAATTTGGCGGGGCTATTTTGTAGTCATGAGGAGTTAGTTTATCCTTCATTATATTTAAATTATACGTTCAGTGGCGTCCCTGAGGGTAGTTTAACAAATACCACTGACCAAAAAAATGTAAGACACTGACTTTTTTAATCTTATTTTTTTTTAAATGAGAAGCTGACAATAGAAATTTATTGTCAATTATTATTTTCATATCTTACTTTGATTTCGGAATAAAAAAAATTAGAGCAGTTTATTTAATTTCTGTTCGACTCAAAAATTAAAATTTTTTTAAGATATGATGCAAAATCTATTTTTGATAGTTTTGGCATTTGTATGCCCTAAATTTCGATTTTGGAGCATAGAGTTAAAATTGTGTTAAAATGTATCATTAAATTTACTCACACATAAATTCACTATAATTATTCCAGAAGCATTAACCCATTACTGTGAATGAACTCGGAGCTAAAAATATCAAGATCGTTCAAAGAAGCCGCATCAATCCATTTGCTAATTGTCAATTAATTGAAGCTAATTCAACCCATTGTATCTTTTTTTATTACGGAGTAGATAACTGATGAGTAATTGTTGAAGTCATTGAAGATTCGCACATTAACAAATTATATGAATTGTGAATAATTATTGAACAATTCAACTGAAAAAATAATCTTGTTGGTAATACAAAAAAATATTGTTTTCGTCTTTTATTTTAAATGATGCTTTTCTATGATCGGGGGTATTAAAGCAGGCAGATGATAAAATGTTTTCTAATGTGAAAAATAACCGTTTATAAAGTAATACATTACATTTGAATTTACACAAAATATTCAGTCACAGCCAAATTTACATCTCTGTTAGATACTAACCCGAACTAACCTACAACCATCTTTATCCCAAAAGGGAGCCATGAACTAATAATGGCAACATCGCATCAGCTGATGTCGGTGGTCCTCAAAAATTATGTAGGTTAGGTAAAACTTGGTGGTCAAACTTTTTCATACAGTTTGTTCGTATCCTTGCTAGCGAACGCATCGAGATTTCTCAGAGGCTGTGTTTTAATTGCTTCCCTCTAAAAATCTTTGTGTTTGTAGTGTGTTATATAGGTAAGTTGAGCTTAGATTCCGTTTTGGCTTTTCGATACTAGATTCTGCTAGTTGATTTTTGCTTTTGCCTATTTTGGCTTTTGTTTGGTGCATGCTTATATCGCATTCCTTCCATCTAGAACAGACATGAGTGAGTTAGGGGGGGCGGCCCCCCCTTACCTGTGTCCTGCATATCTAATAATGATGATAATTTAACAAATGTTAACAGTGGTAAAGATGGTATAGAGCATTCTGATGACTTGATAAGCAAGTCACAAAAAGTTGACAAACCAGTTTTACTATATAGAGAAGAAGATAAAGGTCCATTTATTGTTTATCTTGAGACTACTGATAAACTGGGTTTTAATATTGGTAGATACAATAACATAAAAATAGCTCGTGATGTTTTTAGATTGAATCTTACTGATGTTAAAAGAATTAAAAACAAAGGTCTCAATAGGATTTCGGTCGAATTTGTTAACTATAGTGCAGCTAATAATTTTGTTAATAATAAAGCCCTAATAGAAAAAGGGTATAAAATTTTTATACCATTTAATTTTGTTACTTGTAAAGGGTTAGTTAGACAGATAGACCTTGAAATAGATAATGAAGAATTATTGGAATGTTGTAAAGCTAATGTTAAAATTTTAGAGGCTAGAAGACTCAATCGTAAAGTTACTAGAAATAATACTACAACTTATGAACCAACAGGCACAGTCCTTTTCACCTTTGAAGGGGTTGATATGCCTAGAGCTATAAGTGTTTATAAATTGGCTAGGCCTGTCTCCATATGTGTCTCCAGTTACACAGTGTTTCCGTTGTCTTCGTTTTGGCCATACTAGAAATAATTGCAAGGGTAAAGAACGGTGTGATAATTGTTCTGAAATAAAAGGTCAAAATGAGGAGGAGCATACTTCCTGCGCAACCTTATGTTTGTATTGCAAAAACTCCCATAAGTCAACGGATAAAAAATGTCCTGAATTTATGCGTCAAAAAAATATTAAAGAACTTATGGCTAAAGAAAATCTAACTTTTTTCGATGCATGTGATGCAGTCAAAAAGACTTATACTGCTCAGGATGAGTTTGTTTTTCATCCTGGTGACTTTCCGAATATAAAAAGTAAATTATTAAATCCATCAGATCCAAAAGGCAATCTTATTCAACCTTCTCAAAGACGTTTACATCAATTTAAATCTGACACTATTAAAAGATCATATCAGCATGTGCTATCTGAAAATGCAAAAAAAAAGAATAATTCATAGGGGATATGATAAAGAAGCCCATAATGAGAATTTATTTCACCCAAATTCAAGACCTCAAAAAGATAATAACTCACAAAATACTAATGATTATTTACAACAAAATAAGCCTCAAGATTCCTCAGAATTGCCTAGTACTAGTACTAGTGCCGTGCAAAGCTTATATGTACAGAAATCAACATTTGATTCTAATGAAATTAAACAATTTATAAATGCTTTTCAACATACATCTGAACAAAATAAAAATATTATAAAAGATATATTATTTAATGACAATAATATGGTCCTGGATGTTGAGTCGGATTCAGACGAGTTCTAAGTAGTAAATTTTACTAAATCTTTTATTGTTTATGACAGATATAAATAATTTTAAAAATATTCAATGGAATATTAGAAGTATTAATTCTAACAGGACCAATTTAATAAATCTGGTTTATAAAGAAAATCCAGACCTGTTATTGATTAATGAGACCTGGTTAAATGCAGACAATTTCTTTAAGTTAAGTGGTTATAATATTATAAGAAAAGACCGAAATGATGGTTATGGGGGAGTAATGACATGTGTCAAATCTAACATAGTTTTTAAAACAATAAAAAAATACTCTTCTGAAAACATTCAATATATTATTATTGAAATAGGTAACATACAATATATTAATATTTACTGTAATTCAGGTAATAATTTGAACCTTGATATATTGAAAGAAATTTTATCATATAATGCAAAAAATTTAATTATTATGGGGGATGTAAATGCGCATCACCCATTATGGGACCAATCAACACCTAATAAAGGTGGTAAAATTATTAGTGATTTTATTTTTAGCAATGATCTAATAGTAATGAATGATGGATCTCCAACAATGTTACAATTAGGTAATAATACTAGTGCAGTGGATTTGACCATTGTTAGTGAAGCATTGGCATTAAAAATGTCATGGTTCACGATTAAAGATTGTGGTAGCAGCGATCATTTTCCCACATGTTTGACTTCTAATTTAATTTATAATAAAAGTTCTGACAATAACTTTTGTAAGTCTTATGAATTAAAAAATTTTAAAAAGGCAGATTGGGACGCCTTTTATGACAAAATGCTAATTCATTTAACAGATTCACAATATGACTTAAAATATGAGGAACTATTGGATATAATGATTTCGGTTGCTGAGCAGGTTATTCCTGTTAAACACTGTGGTAAGGTTTATAAAAAGGGGAACCCATGGTGGGATGGTGAGTGTTCTATTTGGATACAAGAGAGAAAAGATGCTATTGTAAAATTCAATGAATTTCCCACTATTGAAAATTTTATTTTAACGAAAAAAGTTATAGCGATGACAAGGAGAAAACTAAGAGTAAGGAAAAGAGAAAAATTTAGGAGTTTTTGTGAAACATTGAATCGAAATTCAAATATGACATATGTTTGGCAAAAAATTAAAAAATTCAGCAATAATTCTAGACAAAATAATTTTAATAAGTCAATATCAGATAATCTGAAACTTTCTATATTAAGAGGCATGTCTGTCATTAACATAGACCCTAATTTCAAGACTCTATCTTTGAATGAAAATGATCATTTCACTCCTTTCAGTATGAATGAGATGGATAATGCTTTAAATAAAAAAAAATCCTCTTCTCCTGGTATGGATGATGTTTCATATTTAATGTTTCAATATTTGCCCACTAAGGCTAAGATAATTCTTCTTAATATATATAATAGAATTTTAATGGGGGAAGATCGCATTCCTGATACATGGAAAAAATTTAACATTGTTAATTTATTGAAGCCTAATAAAGACCCTGCTGTGCCGGAAAATTACAGGCCAATAGTATTATCATCATGTGGAGCCAAAATACTTGAAATTATGATCAAAAATCGTCTAGATTGGCAAGTAGAAAATAAAAAAGAACTTTCTCACAATCAATTAGGGTTCCGTAAATGTCGAGGTATTTATGACAATATTGCATATTTAACCTCCTTTATATTCAATGCCTTTCAAGAGTCAGAGTCTGTCATTGTGGTATTTTTGGACATTAAATCGGCTTATGACAATGTCAATATTTACAGGCTATATAATAACCTTCGAGACATGGGAATATCCAAATATTTATGTAATACAATCCACAATTTATTAAAAAATAGACTTTTATACAGTAGGGGCAATGATGGTTACTTTTTGGGCCCAGTTTTGGCTACAACAGGACTACCTCAAGGCTCGCCTTTAAGCACTATGTTATTTAATTTGTATATAAAGGATATATTTCGACTAGATTTAGGGGAGGCAACTCTAATAGGATACGTTGATGACCTGGCACTGTTTATTAAAGGAAGAACAATTTCCACCATGGTAAACAAAATAAATTCTTCGCTGGAAAAAATAAATAATTTTCTTGAGGCCAATAATCTTTCACTCTCAATTAATAAATGTGAGGCTATTTGGTTTACTCGAGGTAGGAGGAGAGTTGCTCCGCCTCCCATTTTTATTAATAACGTGGCCATCCCTTTTAAAAGACAAGCCAAATACTTGGGTATAACTCTACAAGAGAATTTAAAATGGGATTTACATATAGAGAATATGGCTAATGGAGCGAAAAAATCAATCAATGTTCTGAGGGCCTTATGTAGAACTTGGTGGGGAGCTGACCCAAATATTTTAATAATTGCATTCTTTGCTCTAGTTAGATCCCATTTGGACTTCGGCTCAATATATATAAGACCATGTAGTGAGAAAGCTCGAAATAAACTAGATGTTATATTTTTTGAGGGTCTACGTACTTGTTTAGGTTGTATGAAATCCACATCAAGGACAGCTCTGCTAGCAGAAGCGGCTGTGGTTGATCTAGAACAAAGGAGAAAACTTCTTGCTCTAAAATTGGTCTCCAAATTCCTTATGACTACAAATCACCCTATTACTTCGTTATTAAATAGTATCCGTATGAAGATTATTCATAGACCTGAATTTTGGCATGAGGGCCGCACACCATACTTGGTTGACGCTCTACAGCAACTTTATCCTCACATTAAATCTATGTATAGGGGGTCTACATTTCCATGCTATGAATATACATTCAATACTCTAAATGACCCGCCAAAAATCTTAAAACTTAATTTAAAAAAAGGGGACCTTACTACAAAACAAAAGTTTATGGCTGAAACCAATAATTTGAAAAATAGATTTACCTTTGTATTCTCTGATGCGTCCAAGAGAGGTAATAGGGTAGGTTATGGTGTATCTATCCCAGAGTTAGAATATAAATTCTCTTCAAGATTGCCAGACTGTCTAAGTATCTATAAGGCTGAAGTAGTGGCCATCCATGATGCCATTAAAACTGTTATTAAAGAACATATAAATGATGCAATTATTTTTTCTGATTCGAAAAGCGCCATAATTAAGATTAAAGGTAATTTATTTTCGGCGAAAACGGAACATTGGATACTAGCGGCAAGGCATTTGTTGGAGATGGCAAATGAAAATGGACATGATATTAGAATTTCATGGATACCAGGTCACGCTAATATTCCGGGTAATACTGAAGCAGACACTCTTGCTAAAATTGGGACTAATTTAAATGTACCTAGAAAAATGTTTATTGACATACATGATATTTTTAATATTATAAAAGGAAAAATCATGAATAAGTTTAAAGAAGTTTAGAAATCAGTTGTTACACTAAGAAAGCATAGTTATGCTAAAATACAATCAACATTTCCTAACAAAAGGTGCTTTAGCAATAGAAGTTATAAAGACAGAAGACATATTACAACAATCATTAGAATGCGTACAGGTCATTGTCTAACTAATGCTCATCTCTATAAAATTAAAATAAAAGATAGTCCTTTATGTGATTGTGGTCTGATGGATGACTTAAATCATATTTTTTTTGAATGCCCTATATATCTAAAACCAAATATGGATTTATATACACATTTCGTATTAAAAAGAAAAATTTCTCCGCTATCAATGTCTGATATTCTGTCTGTTCCGGATGATGAGACAATTGAAATAATCATGCAGTTTATCAAACTAAATAAATTTAAATTGTAAAGGCTCAACTATCCAGTACCCTAACCTGATTCCTAACTTAGTATTCCATTTTGTGCTTTGTGCTTTTTGTGTCCTGCTTCCATATATTGTGATACTAACAAATTTTCCTCTATTATGTAATGCTATAGTATAAATACGAATGTTCACAGTACTGCTCTAAGCTACACAGTCTACGCAAGAATCCAGAGGTCCCTATATGGTCCAGAGCCAGACAACTAGGGGTCTCGGTCGCAGCGAGCTGGCAATTGCCTAGTAGCAAAGCCATTGACAAGCAAGCCAAGCCAAGCCAAGCCAACTTTTTCATTTTATGATTATTGCTATTTTTATTTGTTTGATAATTAGAAGATCAATCGACTTACCTGTAAGGATGAGTGATCCTAATTATACGAGCAGTCTCGTCGAAAGATTAAAAAAGTTTACCAGTGAAAGAAGGTTACAGTAAAGGCAATTCAAAAAATAAGACTGTTTTTCTTTGTATATTTTTTGGAAATATAGGTAAACATGAACATAGTGAGTATATATTTTTCATAACATTTAAAATATTTTAAAAGTTTTTTTGTCTAATGAACAATTACTAAATAATGACTTAAGATATTTTTATTAATATCTAACACGTATTTGTGTTCAGTTTTTTGGGGCTACTTGCACAGCACGCGAGATTTTCAAAACGCGTTTGAAGTCTTAAGAGTTCTGCCAAGCCGATTTCCGTAAAATTTTAACAAGTATCGCACTAAAATCGTCTTTTGAGGGCGTCAGGCGCTCGTCGCCTGTTTTTGGTTACGATCACCTTAAGAGGGGTCGTACGGAAGTTGCTCTTGGAGGGCTTTTTAAAAAATTCTTGTTTCTTGGGGCTTTTTGGGGGGTGTATTATATGCGAATCCCTGACAACGTGTCAGATGCTGCTCGGCAGTTTTCTGACAGAAGTTTTGGGTAAGTCAGGGGGAACTTTTTGGGGGATTAAAGTGTGATTTGTGTAATTAGTACAAACTACTTCCCGGACACGGCTCTCAGTGCAGACACGGTGCTGGTTTTGTATGGTATATGAACTAGTGATAAATAGCCTTTGATTCATCTTTTGAGATAGCTCCAGTCGCAACAGCGTAACTTCGCTACCTCCCTTACGCATTTGGCTAACTTATCACTCTTTGAACGCGCTCGAGTTATTTAGGTTAAGCCTTATTTTCTCTTTTCGGCTCCTATGCCTTTTCACTATTCCCCCGTAGGCCGAGTAGCTAAAGTATGGGGAAGTCAGGGGGCTCTCTAGTTCTCGAAACCAAACTAGCTGTCGACGCGCTTTACTCTTGCCCAATGTTTAACTACGACTAGTATGAAGGACCAGAGAGGCACATATGTGAATGGGGGGGACCCAAATAAGTATGCTGACTCAAGGTCCTTGCAACTAACCCTTTTTGTGTGGTGTTGCTGTAGGGTGTGCATTACCGTTAAACTGCCGCATGCCTTATATATTCTTATGCGGCTTGCATTTTTATCCAGTGGCGTGCTTAAATGTGGTTAAGTCTAAAGGATGTTTTTACAACAATACCACAGATTTAATCTGTGACAATACCCTCCTAGCATTTAAACTATGCGATAGAACCGAGGATAGAACGTTATGCGTCGAGATTTAAATATAATTTAAATGATCAAAATGACATGATAGGAAAACTCATATCCGACGAGAAGCTGTTGAAAAGATGAAAAGTTAAGGACTTGAGAGCTGTTGCTTAAGAATAAACTTTTTAAGAGTAGAAGCTAGGACTGTCAACACGTTTTTGATATAGAGGAATAGAACGCTACACAAATTCTTCTTCGCAAATGTACCCAGTTACTGGGTAAGAGCAACAAAGACAATACTTAGTAGTATTGTCTTTGGTAAGAGACATATATTTAAAATTTTCGTGCAAAAGTGCAAAAAAAATATTCTGGCAACTCTTTGGAAAAAAATGTTGCTTTAAAATTGCAAATGGAGTAGCTCCTACGTAACACATTGCCTTTTTAGACGGTAAGATTGTTTCGGCATCTTTTATTATTTTTTATTTATTCAGGCTTTTTCAAATTGGTTCAGATGTGTTTCTGCTTTTACTGATGGAAAAAAGAATTAAGTTTGCCAAATGTTACTGAACAATTTTGATGATATTTAATTCAGGTGATAATAGGGGAAATTTGATTTTTTTCTTGGCCTCAGAGAGACAATTAAATAATTAAAACAATTTTTGTCTAAGCGATATATTAATAATAATTGCAATTCATTCCGTATGGTTAAACATGAAAGTAAATCAGTCGTGGTATTAAGTTCCAATACTAACCTTAACATATTATTATTAAACTGCATAACTAGATATTGTTTATAAAATAATGATAATTACAATATGTTGTAGATAGAATTACAAAAATAACTGCATTTATGAGGGAAAACAAAAAAAAAATAGATAAGATAGGTCAGTGCGTTCAAATGAAGTGGGGCACCCCAAATTATCGGACTTTCAATATTGGCATATATATTTGCTTCTTGCGCTCTTTATTATCGTTTTCAGCTTTATTAAGAATTTCAAAAACAATAAGCTATCATCGAGGCTATCATAGTTACACAGAACGAGAGAGGCCTGAGTACGTTGAAATAATCCAGCTTAAAAATATTTTTTGGGGGTAAATATTTTTTAAAAAGGAGTCACTTTGGATTGTTATAGCGTCAAAAAGGCAGCGAGGATCGAAAAAACTGAGACAATGGTTCGATAGGAAATTTCTACGAAAAAAACTCTCTCTCTTTCGAAAATGTCGGGAGAATGAACTTTTCAAGGAAAATGAAAAACATGGACCTCTAGGTCAAAAAAAATAATGTTTTTATTTTTTTCTGAAAAAAGCGATTACATGATGAGAATCTATTTCAAAATCTGCATTAGAAGATACTTTATTGTGGGGTGAGTTAATTGAATCTAAACTTTTTCGAGTTTTGATACGACACGTCACCACCTAAAATTTTATTACAGAAAAATAGAATAAACTGGACCAACTAATCTCGTTTATATTAAAGAGGAAAAATATGAGCAGAACATACCAAAAAATCGCATCGATCCAATTAAAAATGACAAATCGGCGATTTTTTTGATTTTCAGGTTGAAAATTTACTTAAAGCGTACGTGTATGCCTCGTTGTATGCCAACGCGTAGCTATTTTCAAGAAATCAATTTCAGATTCATAAGTTTCATGACAAATACTATAAAAAAGTTCTATAGCAATTTTCATAAATTATACCAAAATGAACTGAACAAATTAAAAAAAAAACAGCAATACAACATGAAAAATCTTTATAAAATAATAAGTGACAAAAAATAGTAAGAAGAAAGCTGGAAAACAAATTACACGTTTCCTGATGATCATAATAATGAGTTTTCAAATACCGTTGACGTTGCAAAAATAGGCAGAAATTAATAAGAAAAAGAAGCGAGAAAATGAATTAGCAAAAGTCTCGAAGAAACTCGGATTTGACAAAGAAAAGTAATGAAGCATCCAAGAAGAGAAAACGTAGTGAATTTTCAGGGTCAGGGACATTTTGCGAAGAGGATTGGATACCATCCGAGGACAGCGAGGATGGTGAAACTTTTGATTTTGCAGAGGAAAATATCCAAAAAATTCGAACAACTCGCCGAACAACAATCTTTAAAAGAAGACGACCATATACTAGTAGCCTTTCCAGGAAAGAAAAAAAATCATGAATTCGTGTGCGTTATACAACATTTTTATTAACGAACTAAAAACCGTTTTTAAATTGAGTGAAAAAGACGAAAGCGTGACTGAAAAAACCAAATTATAAAGAAGCTACATTTCCCTAAAATTATGGTATGCGGAGACAGACTCAAATATGAGTTTAATGAACCTTTGGATGTTAATGGATAATGTTTGCAAGAATATCATCATAAAAAGGAGAAAAAAAAAGAAGAAGAAGAAGAGCAAAAAATTTAGAGCTGAGGAAAGAAAAGCAAAAGCAGAAATTAACAAGGAAAAGATGGAGAAAAATAAATTAGCAAGAGTGTCGAAGAAATATGATTTGGCAAAAAAAGAAAAGTAATCAAGCATCCAAGAACAGAAAACGTAGTGCATTTTCAGGGTCAGAGACATTTTCCCAAGAGGATTGGATACCATCCGAGGACATCGAGGATGATGAAACTTATTCTGATTTTGCAGAGGAAATATCCAAACAATTCGAACAACTCGCCGAACAAGAATCTTTTAAGAAGACGACTATCTACTAGTAGGCTTTCCAGGAAAGAAAAAAAATCATAAATTCGCGTGCGATATACAAAATTTTTATTCAGAAAATGAGATAGAAGTGGTTGCACTAGATTCAGTTAACGAATCAAAAACCCTTTTTAAATTGAATGAAAAAGACGAAAGTGTGATTCAAAAAAAAACAAATTATAAAGAAGCTACATTTACCTAAAATTATCGTAAGCGGAGACAGACTCAAAAATATGAGTTTAATGAACCTTGGGATGTCAATGGATAATGTTTGCAAGAATATCATCATCATAGAAAGGATAAAGAAAAGATTTGGAAAGAAGAGCAAAAAAGTTAGAGCTGAGGAAAAAAAAGCAAAAGCTGAAATTGACAAGAGAACAACTTGCCGAACAACAATCTTTAAAAGATGACGACTATATACTAGTAGCCTTTCCAGGAAAGAACAAACATCATACATTTCTGTGTGTTATACAACATTTTTATTCAGACGATGAGTTAGAAGTGGTTGCACTAGATTCAGTTAACGAATCGAGAACCCCTTTAAATTGAATGAAAAAGACGAAAGCGTGACTCAAAAAAAACAAATTATAAAGAAGCTACATTTCCCTAAAATTATCGTAAGTGGAGACAGACTCAAATATGAGTTTAATGAACCTTTGGATGTTAATGGATAATGTTTGCAAGAATATCATCATAAAAAGGATAAAGAAAAGGATCGGAAAGAAGAGCAAAAAATTTAGAGCTGAGGAAAGAAAAGCAAAAACAGAAATTGACAAGAAAAAGAAGGAAGGAAATAAATTAGCAAAAGTCTCGAAGAAGTATGATTTGACAAAGAAAAGAAAAGTAATCAAGCATCCAAGAAGAGAAGACGTAGTGCATTTTCAGGGTCAGAGACATTTTCCGAAGAGGATTAGATACCATCCGAGGACAGCGGGGATGATGAAACTTATTCTGATTTTGTAGAGCAAATATCCAACCAATTCGAACAACTCGCCGAACAATAATCTTCAAAAGAAGACGAAGACGAAGTAGCCTTTCTAGGAAAGAAAAGATCATAAATTCGTGTGCGTTATAAATTTTTATTCAGAAGATAAGATAGAAGTGGTTGCACTAGATTCAGTTAACGAATCAGAAACCCTTTTTAAATTGAATCAAAAAGACGAAAGTGTGATTAAAAAAAAACAAATTATAAAGAAGCTACATTTCCCTAAAATTATCGTAAGCGGAAACAGACTCAAATATGAGTTTAATGACCCTTTGGATGTTAATGGATAATGTTTGCAAGAATATTATCATAAAAAGGCGAAAGAAAAAAATTTGGAAAGAAGAGCAAAAAAAGTTGGAGTTGAGAAAAGAAAATCAAAAGCAGAAATTGACTAACAAAAGAAGGAAGAACATGAATTAACAAGAGTCTCGAAGAAATATGATTTGACAAAGAAATGAAAAGTAATCAAGCATCCAAGAAGAAAAAACGTAGTGCATTTTCAGGGTCAGAGATATTTTCCGAAGAGGATTGAATGCCATTCGAGGTCAGCGAGGATGATAAAACTTATTCTGATTTTGCAGAGCAAAAAATGTTAGAGCTGAGGAAAGAAAAGCAAAAGCAGAAATTGACAAGAAAAAGAAGGAAGAAAATGAATTAGCAAAAGTCTCGAAGAAATATGATTTGACAAAGAAAAGAAAAGAAGAAAGAAGAGAAAACGTAGTGCATTTTCAGGGTCAGAGACATTTTCCGAAGAGGATTGAATACCATCCGAGGACAGCGAAACTTATTCTGATTTTGCAGAGGAAATATCCAAACAATTCGAACAACTCGCCGAACAAGAATCTTTAAAAGAAGACGACCATATACTAGTAGCCTTTTCAGGAAAGGAAAAAAAAACAAAATATGTGTGTGTTATACAACATTTTTATTCAAACGATGAGATAGAAGTGGTTGCACTAGATTCAGTTAACGAATCAAAAGCCCTTTTTAAATGAATAAAAAAGACAAAAGCGTGATTCAAAAAAAAACAAATTAGAAAGAAGCAACATTTCCCTAAAATTATCGTAAGCGGAGACAGACTCAAATATGAATTTAATGAATCTGTGGATGTTAATGGATAATGCTTGCAAGAATATCATCATCAAAAGGCGAAAGAAAGTTAGAGCTGAGGAAAGAAAAACAAAAGCAGAAATTGACAGGTAAAAGAAGGAAGAAAATGAATTAGCAACAGGCTCGAAGAAATATGATGATGAAACTTATTCTGATTTTGCAGAAGAAATATCCAAACAATCCGAACAACTCGCCGAACAACAATCTTTAAAAGAAGTCGACTATATACTAGTAGCCTTTCCAGGAAAGAAAAAGAAATCATAAATTTGTGTGCGTTATACAACATTTGTATCCAGAAGATGAGATAGAAGTGGTTGCACTAGTTTCAGTTAATAAATCAAAACCCTTTTTAAATTGAATGAAAAAAACAAATTATAAGGAGGCTACATATCCCTAAAATTGTCGTAAGCGGAGACATACTCAAATATGAGTTTAATGAACACTTGTTGATGCATAATGTTTGCAAGAATGTCATCTATTGGCGCATTTAAATGTCAACTACTAAGACATTTAAATAGAAATTGTGTTAAGTTTGATAATGTTTATTTTGTAATAAAAAAAAAGAAAATGTGTAGTTTTCAAAATAATAACAAAGATATACCAAAAAATATAAAATTTATCTCTTAAAGTGCCATCTACTGACACATCTATCTTAATCGTTAAAATATTGGTCTATTTTCTATTGACATTTTTGCCGTCACGTTCCATATTGTTTTTACCTCGGTTTTTACGGTTTCTAAAATAAAGCAATGCTTAGGAAATTGTAACTGTACGGCCATTAATTTTTTACCTTCTTTGTAATCCCCTCCATCACTTTTTCTCCTATTATAAGCCCTCGTATAAGCCCAATGGTTAAAATGCATGCTAGTTGGTCATCGGGGGTTTCGGCAACAAAAGTATAATTCCGTGATTCGCAAAAAGCCATGAATTGACTCCAAACGTGCGCCTTGGACCTTTTGGCGATAAGAGTATCACTTTTTTCAATATTTTTGGAGATTTCAGACAACGGTTATTCTCCAAATCTATCCATTTTGACAATAATGTTAATGCCACATCAAAAACCGCCGAACATAATACCGAGCATAATACCAATAGATGTCAGCGGAAGATTTTCGCATTTTACAGGGTGATTATCGCTTTTTCCTCGGCTTTTTCACAAAGAAATTTACACTTTCTAAGAGGTGAGTTTCCCTGAAATCAAGCGAGCTTTATATGTATGAGGTCCATATCCATATAAGCAAATTTAATAATTTTATTCCTTTTTTTAGCGCGTACGTAGATTACAAACAATTCATGCCTAACCGAATAGTGACCAAGGATTTGCCTTTATGGTAGGATAATGATAACAAAACCTATAATTATATTTGAAGATAATAATAGTTGTATAGCCATAGCCACTAACCCTGTTTTTCATAAAAGGTCTAAACATATTGATATTAAATATCATTATACAGGAGAGCAAATCGAACAGAAGAAAGTAATTTTGAAACGACCCTTTTACCTCTACCATTTTTCAAGATTTACAAACCTTCGAATGCACATGGGTTTGGAGGAAGTACCTGAAAATTTATATATTAGTAGTAGCCAGTAATTTTGGGTCTGGTTGGGTTTTAGGTGGTTTTCCCAATCCTAGCAACAGATGTTGGACCACATATTTTATATCTCCCCCATACTGTTAATACAAGAATTTTTCTAATACAATTTTATCTGAAAGGTTTTTTTTTTTTTTTTGATATAATAAGTATTTATCCGTATTTTATTTTTATACTTATATTTTTTTTTGTGTTTTGTTATTTTTAAAGTTTTTTTTATTGAATTCCTTTTTGAGTGGGAGTATTAGATTTATGTATCACGTCGGCTTAGATCCAAAAAGGAATAAATAACAATATTAGGTTTCATCCAGGGTAAACGTAGGTATAAACTGGATAAGGAACTGATGACTAAATAAATAAACAAAAATGTGAAATAGATAGCACGAGCATACAGGTTTAAGATTGTTTTAGAGTTAGTCTTTATACCGACACTGTTCAACTAATTTGAAAATTAAATCACGCTCCGGCTTGTATTAATTTTACATCGTGTTTTATTTGAAATCCCCATTTCCTACAATCTAATAACAAAGATTCAAAGAATATATAACTTAGAGAACTTCAAATTTCTGGGAACTCCCTGGTAATATAATTATGTTTGTATTTTTATTTTATGTGTATTTAATAAAATATTATTACTATGGTTGATCTGGTATTGGGTATTAGCTAAGCAAGTTCAACGAATTATTTACTATCAAGGAGATAAAAGATAAGACACCTATACAACCATATCAGAATGAACATATTACATAGTAAAGGAGGTCAAACATATTATTTACTATGAGATATATTTAAACAGAGTTAGTCTAGTATAAAATAAAAATAACCCGTCAGCCTATGAGATGATTATTTTTTAACTTATTTGGCTATTGATATGTTAATTTTAAATTATAAATACAAAAAATCATGAAAATAAAAGTACTTACCCGCTTTACCAGCCGCATTGGAAATACCCTCCGCTTTCAAGCTTGGAAAAATATTATTGTATAAAACTCCATAGGAATTAATGACTCCAAATAAAATGCCATTGCAGAAAAACGAGCCTAACATGACCAGCCACGCTCTGGTACCCCCATCTGCAGGGGACTGTTCTTCTTCGGTTTCATGTTTGGATCGGATTACAGTTTCCTTTTGGGTACTTCCCAAGAAACTTTGACTTAGATCGACGTCTGCGGTCCTGTCAGCCGGATCCATGTTGCCGATACTTTACACGTAGATAAGGTCCCACAATTTCCTAAACAAAACTTCACATTACTTAACGAAATCCGAAATAGCGAAATGCTGGTTCCCACGTGGGAATCAGCTGTTCGAGACCCAGAAACGTGGCCTCGCAGGCCTCGTCAGTTTACTTCGGCGCGATCGATGCCGAAATGTTCTATTATATTATATTTGAGAAGCCTCGACCAACTACTAGGTAGCATAGCAGGCACAGTAAACGCTTGCGTATAAATGACGTCTAGTCATGGGCTTCCGTATTTTTTTCTCCAGCAGGGGTCAATGATATAACTAGTTCATTGAAACCCAAGTTATGTTTTTTTAATAGTGACGTCATACCATTGGCACAATGAAAAGAGTAATTATCCCCACAAATTTTTCTCCAACACTCTGTGAGGAAAGCTTAAATTAAGAACAATCTCCAAAGTTATAGCCAATTTGCTCTACTGTTTGTAACTACATTGTCCTTCTATATTATTATAAAAAAATAAGTTTCACTTGTATTACAAAAAAAAACAATGACATTTATTATTTAATAACACATTTAAAGTATTCAGTAAATAATAATTTTATGAATTCTGACACACCAGACCCAAGCCTCAGATAGAAAATGAAGGGAAAGGGGACTAGGATTCATCTAGCCTGGAAGATCCTACCATGGTCGCAATTGGATAAAAAATGCAACCATAAAATATCCGGCCTTCAAACCAAGTAGCACAACAATCCCCAGAAAAGTTGATTTTTGTGGCAAGAGAAAGACCCAGGTGTGGTGCGGTAATAATAACTGAACTGGAACAAATTGCCAAAATATAAGGAACCCCGCCAAGAAATATATAGATATTTACATTGTTAGACCCTCACAAATAATAAGAGACCTTCTATGAATTGAAAAGCTTAGGGATTTAAAAAAAGTATAAATATTGGATAACAAAACTGCCCATACTGGATTGGTGTATTTCCCGATTTCATCCATTGCTTTAAAGTCAGACCCTGGCGGGGGACCATAGCGACCGGACATTCAAAGTAAAAAAAAAACGAATTGATGGTCTGTTTTAAATAACATTTTAATGCAAACTTTTACATACTTAACTAGTCCGTCTCAAAATGTACCAAAGACAGGTAGCGCCGCTCATAAGTCGGAGAAGATTCTGTGGCTCATAAATGGAATAGTCTCTGCTAAACTGGTTATTTTATTTATTAAAAATATTGGGATTTTAAAATATTTATAAATGCTTTCAAAGCCTCGAACCATATAATTAACGAATTATTAATATGTCTAAAAACGTTTGAATAATTTAGTATTTGTCACTTCTTTTTTTTCTTTAATGTATTATTTATATCCCATTTATGGGTGGTTTTAATTGATTTTTATAATTACCTTAAAATTCTCCCGAACATTTTAAATTCTAAACTTTAATTAATTGGTTAAGATTTCCCATCGTATTTTTCGCTGAAAAATATTTTATTGCGAAAATATTATTATTTCTGGAAGGCCCCCTAGTTGGGTGCAATTTCTACAACTATTTGATAATGGCTCGTATTTTATTGATCAGCAAAATATCCGAAATATTGGTGGCAAAGAGGACAATCGAGTAGCAAAATTAGTTTAGAAAAATTAAAGCAAACGGTTCATCTTTTATTATGCTTATGAACGTCTCTGAAAGCAAATAATCCAATCTAACTTAAACTAACCCAAAATTTTCATATTTAAAATTTTTTAACATCTGCACTACAATTTGGCTTATCGGTCTATTTTTGGAAATAAAGAAGTTGCTAGTTTCTCTGTTGTAATCTCACCTTTGACTGTTGCCTTGGCTTTTTAAGGCAATTTTATCTAGGTTTTTATGTAAAGATATAGAAATTACCGTTTTCTCCGTTGTAGAGGCAAATATCTCGCTTTTGACTAAGGAATTGGTTATCTAGTACAATTTTATCTGCAAATGCGCCCAAAGGCCATATGTCTATTTTTAGAAATAAAGGAGTTGCTATCTTCTCTGTTGTAACTAAGAATATATCTCAATTTTCACTGTTGCCGTGGCTTTTTAAGACAATTTCATCTAGGTTTTTATGTAAAAATATAAAAATGGCCCTTTGCTCGGTTGTAGATGCAGATATCTTACATTGGACTGAAGAATTCGATTTTTAATACCATTTTAGCTTTAGTTTTCTCGGTTGTAGACACAAATATCTTACGTTTGACTGAACAATTTAGTTTTTTAATACAATCTTAGCTGAAAATGAGCTCCAAGTTGATGGATCTATTTTTAGAAATTATAGAGTTAGTATTTTCACTGGTGTAACCTCACTTTTTACAATTGCCATGGCCTTTTAAGGTAATTCTATCTACGTTTTTATGTAAAATTTAAGACATTGCAGTTTTCTCGGTTGTAGACGCAAATATCTTACGTTTGACTGAAAAATTTATTTTTTAAATACAATCTTAGCTGAAAATGAGCCCAAAGTCGATGGGTCTATTTTTATTCCAAGTCGATGGGTCTATTTCTGGAAATAAAGGAGTTGGTATTTTCTATATTATAATTAGGATTATCTTACTTTTTAAGACGATTTTACACTTGCCGTTTTTTCGGTTGCAGTTTTAATACGCTTTTATTAAGGTTTTCATGTAAAAGTATAAAAATTGCCGTTTTCTCGGTTGCAGTGACAAATATCTGACTTTTTAATAAAGAATTGTTTTTTTAAATCAATTTTAGCTTAAAATGAGCCCAAAGTAGATGGGTCTATTTTTAGAAATAACGAAGTTGCTGTTTTCTCTAGGAATATCTTCCTTTTGACTGTTGCCTTAGTTTTTAAAGACGATTCTATCAAGGTTTTCATGTAAAAGTATAAGAATTGCCATTTTCTCGGTTGCAGTGATGAATATCACACATTTGACTAAAGATTTGGTTTTTTTTATTTAATTTTAGCTGAAAATTAGCCCAAAGTAGATATGTCTATTTTTGGAAATAAAGAAGTTATTGTTTTCTCTGTTGTAACTAGGAATATCTTACTTTTGACTGTTGCCTTGGTTTTTGAAGACGATTCTGTCAAGGTTTTCATGCAAAAGTATAAAAAATGCCAGCTTCTCGATTGCAGTGACAAATGTCTCACTTTTGACTAAAGAATTGGATTTTCAATTCAATTTTAGCTGAAAATGAGCCCAAAGTAGATAGGTCTATTTTTTAGAAATAAAGAAGTTGCTGTTTTCTCTGGTGTAATTAGGAATATCTTACTTTTGACTGTTACCTTGGCTTTTTAAGACGATTCTATCAAGGTCTTCATGTAAAAGTTTAAATATTGCCGTTTTCTCGGTTGCAGTTGCAAATATCTCACATTTTACTAAAGAATTGTTTTTTTAATACAATTTTAGCTAACCCAAACTAACTCAAAGTCAATGAGTCTATTTCTTGAAATAAGGGAGTTGCTATTTTCTAGATTATAATTCGGAAGACCTTACTTTTGACTGTTGCCTTGGCTTTTTAAGACGATTCTATCAAGGTTTTCATGTCAAAGTATAAAAATTGCCGTTTTCTCCGTTGCAGTGACAAATATCTGACTTTTGAATAATGAATTGGTGTTTTAAATCAATTTTAATTGAAAATTAGTAGATGGGTCTATTTTTCGAAATAAAGAAGTTGCTGTTTTCTCTGTTGCAATTAGGAATATCTTACTTTTGACTGTTGCCTTAGTCTATGAAGACAATGCTATCAAGGTTTTCA
>MU191055.1:10448-38482 GCA_016904865.1 Pissodes strobi | reverse complement strand
TCAATTAAGTAGACATCTGGGTTGCTGGTTTTTTGTAATTCGGCTTCATAGAAACACCCCATGATAGGTTGACCATCAGATATATGATTCTAACATATATGTTGGTGGATTCGTAATATTGACTTTTGCTACTTTAAGCAATTCAGTCGACCAAGCTGGTGTATATCCTTTTTCAAAGACACTCTTGTATTTACTTATACGCACCGTATCACCGATTTGAAATTTAAAAGTTTTCGGTACAACTTTTAAATAATCGTATGCTTTTATATGTGTCTGCGGTGTTACATCTACAGGATTCATTCCTATTGTACGATGAATGCTATGATTATATGACTTAGTAACTTTTGGTAAAAGCTCCAACCACCTATAGCTCCCTCTGGCAGAAAATTCTTTGTATAATCGATTTTTCAGTGTTTTAATAGCCCTCTCCACTATAGCGGCCTTTTTGGCTTATGTTGAATTTCTTCATTAAACTGGTAAAATGTTTATTGTAGAACTCCTTTCCTTGGTCACTTTGCAAATTTGTTGGAGCGTATTTTGCCTTCTTGATAACGTTTTTCATTGCATTGGTAACATCAACACCGGTTTTAGTTTTGATTGCAACCGTAAACATATATTTCGAAAAACAATTTATACATACTAAAATGTATCGAAAACCAGCATTTTCAGTTGCAAATTGCTGCATTTCCGCTAAATCTATCTGCCATAAATCTTCATAACCCTTTATAATTGTTCGTCGTCTTCGAAAATTTTTTCTTGCTGCTTTATGTAATTCATTCACAACTTCCCATTTTGTTGGTGTAGGTTCCATTGTTATTCAAGCGTGGGTAAATACTGACAATGAAACAAAATAGTCGTTCTTAATAAACGATACCTTCTTCTCGTAACTCTTCAATTATTGATATTATTTCATTGTCATGTCCCGTATGACCAGCTGCGTTTGAGCTACACAACAGTCGGAGCCGACTAATCAATTCCTGAGGTTTATTCCAATAAACATAGTCAACACGACGAGAGGACAATCGTTTCTTTGAAGGTAATTTGACGCGAATGTTTGGAACTCCACTCCCTTGCGGAGTTGTCACTAGTGGTTTTAATATCCGAGAAAACTTTGTCCAACGTGTTGTTCTTATACTCCTATTGTTTTTATAATCATTGTACATTGCATTAGTAACTTTTAAAATATGTTTGTAATTTTCTATTGTTTCCGCAGATATGTTACTAGGATTATTTAAGGCTGCGGGTTTTTTGAGGAAAATTAGGTCATACAATTCATCACTTCCCTTAAATGTGCCAATTATTTTTCCATCCCGCGATAATGTAATATTTCCAGAGTTAAATAGTACTTCAGAATTTCCTAGGAACAATTTCTTTTTATATTTCTTATTTGTCCTTACTCCGTAAACAGTGATATATTCTGATGGTTTCTGGTATAATCCATGAATATAATCTCTGGCCGTGTCGGATGTTTGTAAACCAACCTCTGATTCCCCCATATTAAATGAATAATCAACTTCAGGGGCACTATTGCCACGCATTCGTTTTTCCAATGATGAATAACTTTTATGTATTGGTGTAGAGAAAATGTCCGGTTGTAAATGTGATGGGGTACCCTCTGTCCAATATGAATTTGTCTGCTGTAAATCCGGAGTTTTTTCTGTTTTCATTATACCAGTAAACTATGGCTTTGACGGTAATTTTGCTTGTTGGAAATGGGGTTGTTTCCGTTCTGCTTCCTCCTTCAACACACTAGTTAAAGAATTAATCGGTTTAGTAATTGGTTCATACATTTTTTCTAAAGCTAACTTGTCATCTCTCTGAATTGCTTTAATTTCATTAAATTTCCTTCTCACAGCCTCAGCTGCATCCAATAATTTTTGTTTTAAACCAGTATCTTGACTCATGATGTAGTTCGGTTATTGACTAACAATGAAATGATGCTAAAACTAACTATTACATAGATATATAGCTGCTGAAACCCTTCCGATATCGCCCCGAATTTAAGTCGCTGTCTTTTCAATTACGAGAAAACCGTATTTGTCATTCCAACACGGCACATAATTCCAGAAATTGTTGGAAAGCCATATCTGGCGTCACATGATCGGAAAATATATGCCGCAAATTCATCTCATCCTGTTTAAATAGTATAATAAAATTCGCATTATCGCGAACCAGTTGTTTGGGCACCTTGGAATAAGTTTGAGCCAAATAAAACGAGTCGACATTCTTGAGTCTACCCATACTGAAATATGATTTAATTACATCTTGCTTTTCACACATTACATCGTCGAATATGAATATGGAATTGGGTTTCGCATCTGAAGGATCTACAATGTTTGTTGTATTACTAAACGTGTAAAATCCCAATCCTTTAATTTTTGCCATAATTTCTCGAAGATACTCATACTTTGGCTGATATAACGATTTCGAATATATATAGATATTTTCAAATCTTAACCCTAGAGGGTAACAAAGAAATCATAACGTTTGTTTTGCCACAGTTGGAGGGCCCAATGATAATTCCTCGAATTGATTTTGGTAGAAGCCGCCCATGACGTCTCTCTTGTTTTTCATTTGCTACACAGCACCCAATTTTTTCATCCAAATTGTCGACATGCAGTGTTTCAGGAAGTTGAATGAATTTCATGTTTTATGTCTATTAGTAAATATTATTATGAAACACGCGTGTATCAAGTCAGTCAAATGCCACCAGTCAAACGAAGTGGATCTCACAAAAATCGGCTGAACACTGGTAGTGGAATAGTCAATTCGTTAATTAATAAGCTACCATTTGAACTTCACCTTCCGGGTTATCAGTATTGCGGACACGGCACTAAATTGTATAAAAGGTTGGCGAGAGGCGATACTGGAATCAATCCACTGGACGCTGCTTGTAAAGAACACGACATAACATATTCGAAGCATACAAACGACATAACCAAACGTCATCAAGCGGACTGCGAGTTGGAACAACGTGCTTGGCAACGAGTAAAATCTAAAGACGCAAGTCTGGGAGAAAAAGCTTCCGCTTTGTTGGTAACCAATATAATGAAAACAAAACAACGCTTTGGAATGGGTAATACATCACCTGTAAAAAAGAAGAGAATAGGATCTAAGAGAAAATCTAAAAAAAGAAGTAAAAAAGAAATAGTGGAAAAGTTGCCTTTGGTCGTGCCATATCACAAACTATTAGAAATACATTAAAAAAAGCGGGGGGAGCAAGTTTTGTTGAAAAAAATTTAGGTAAATCAATTAAAATGACTTTACTCGCAGCCCGCAAATCCCTGAAGAGTGTTGGCGGTAAACGAAAAATTCGAACTCCAAGAATAATTCCTATACCTAGGGTAGGTGGTATACTTCCCTTAATACCCATTTTTGCTGGATTATCTGCATTAGGATCATTAGCTGGTGGGGCAGCAGCAATAGCGAGAACCATAAAGACGGTTTCGAATGCTAAGAATAACAAGAATAACGTTGGCGAAATTACATTAAAATCAAAAGGAAATGGTTTATATTTGAAACCATACCATACGGGTTTGAGTTTGTATATTCGCAGCTCAAAAAACTAAATATTCACTCCCTACCACAAAGACCACTATCCAACATCGATATAGAAAAGTATGCAATCAAAGCTAAAATACCGCATTTTAGAGGTGTATATATGCGAGATACATTACCATCAAATGGACCAAAAAGAAATGAAGCAGCCATTGTTAGTTATGATAGTTTTGGTGATTTACCCCCACCACTTGAATTGATTGAATACCTATATAGAGGACGCAACAGAGTTAGAAACATTTACTATAGATATGACCGCCAACAAAAGTTCGGTACAGTGTGGTGCGGGCATTTAAGTTTGAAATTTCTCTGTAAGCCATAGGAACGTATCAAAATGACACAAAGAAAGTATGAAAATGTGTTGGACCACCTAAACGCCTATTCCGAATCTGGGACTTTTACCAAAATGAGTAAAGTACAGTTAAGAAAAATACCAAAACAAGTTTTACTTGCATGTGCACCAAATGAAATTGCCATAATATGGGAGAAGTTACCGGAACGTTTGCAAAACGATTTGGAAGTATTAAAGTACCAATATTGTTTAGATCATTACAACAGCGGTTCGGATGATGGCGATGTTATTGATGGACCACCGCCTAGAAAGTTGTTTTGTTGTTATTGCAACATGAAAGACATAAGTATTCATGTGACAAAGGTTGAAGATGCAACCGATGTTAATGAGACAATGGACAAATCTAATAAATATTTAAATAAGTGTTGCAAATTACAATAAAATAATGGTTTATGAAGTAAAGTGATCAGTCATGTGGTACACGTTCACATTATCAGGTTATTCAAGTGAAGTAACATCCTATTTTTACCCGCCAATCGATTTACAGAAAACCTGTAAATATGGTGTGGCAATGTTGGGATTCTACACATACAACTCCATTTTTAATGTTAATGAGAGCAACAACTGTCTCGGCTATTCCAAATCCGATAGTAAACAGTTTCAAGTTATAAAGATTCCACCTGGAGCCTATGAAATATCTGATATTAATCGCTCGATTGTGGACACATTGAAAACATTATCGGGTGATAAAAGCGAGAATATCTTTTCATTGCAGCCCAACAACAGCACCTTAAATTGTGAGTTACAATCGAAGTATGATATCGATCTGAGTTATGCAACTTCCATAGCTACATTAATCGGATTCAAGAAGGAAATATATGAAAAAAACGTTAAGCATATTTCAACTTTTCCAGTTAATATTATGAAGACCAGAATAATTCGTGTTGATTGTAATATAATATCCGGGTCATACTTAAATTCAGAAGCGTCTCACACATTATTTGAATTTGACATCGATGTAGAACCCGGCTATAAGCTAACAAAAGAACCAACAAATGTCATATATATGCCCGTAATGCCTGAGGGACGCCAGTTTATAGACAACATTACACTTCGCATCTTGGATGACAATGGCGAATTAATAGATTTTCAAGGTGAAAAAATTATAGTTAAACTAGAATTGAGGAAACTTCCATAAATAGTTTTGAAAATGGCTTTTTGTTACAATCGAATCGAACCAAAATCTATCAAGATTGTAAATAAAAGTAAAATACATCGTCCACGTCGAATCACTATTAGCTCAGATCTCGAATCAACTAGACATAATATCAGTAGAGACGACCAGAAGTTCCTGAAATCCTTGGGTCTAATATTGAGGATATGATGTTGCCTTCAAGTGAAAAGATGGAAGTTTTCGGCGAACCTGTTCTTGACAACTCAATAGTAAGTTTTCAAGAGCATACCTACAAACCATATGGATCACCAACATTTAGAAATTCCGATGAAATTCGCATACCCGTACACTTTCAAGACCTTATTTTGGATGTATCAGAAAGTTATATTTACATTGAAGGTACATTCACACCAAACGATGCCACAAAATCATGTTACTTGTCTAATAATGCACTCGCTTTCCTGTTCGATGAAATTCGTTTTGAAATAGGGGGCGAGCAAGTTACCGTTGTTCGAAAGCCAGGAGTAACAACCACATTAAAAACAATGGCATCCTTTGGATCTACACAATTGAAAACGTTGTATTCATGCGGTTGGGGTTTATCCAAACTAACCCAAACAAAAATTTTTTTTTAAGTCCCGATCTATAGATACAAAAATAATCGTATTTACGATTAAAACGTAATTAAAACAGTCGAATCTCGAAAACGGTAGGAGATAGACCAAAAAGTGTTGGATGAAAAATGCGTGCTTTTCATTTCTACGCATTTTTGTTCAAATAAGTTTTTACGTAAAATTATTTTTTGACAAAAAAAATTTTTCGGACTAAAATTTTTTCCAAATTTTTTTCGAAAGTAATTAAAAAATCGTAGGACAAAAATGTATGAGATAGACCAAAAAGTGTTGGACGAAAAATGCGTGCTTTTCATTTCTACGCATTTTTCTTCAAATAAGTTTTTATGTAAAATTATTTTTTGGCAAATAATTTTAAAAAATTTTCGGACTAATTTTTTTTCCAAATTTTTTTTCCAAAGTAATTAAAAATTCGTAGGACAAAAACGGTAGGAGATAGACCAAAAAGTGTTGGATGAAAAATGCGTGCTTTTCATTTCTACGCATTTTTCTTCAAATAATTGGTCATGTAAAATTAGTTTTGTTGTAAAAGTTATTAATAATTATCATTATTTATTTTTTTCAAAAAATTATTGGGTGAAATTTATATGGTTTTTCGTTAGCTGCATTGCTGCTTCAATTATTTTTCTTGCAAAATTAGTTTTGTTGCAAAATCTTTGTTTCATGTAGTGTCATGGCCCAAGTTCCGACCCCGCCGAACCACCCCCGAACCACCTCGAACCACCCCACCCCAAAATAACCTACAAAAAAAACCCAATGCGCATGCGCATTTCTGTGTGCACCTCCCCCCCCCCCCCACTCCTCCAATTTGCCTATATAAGCGAGCAGCTCCCCGAGAGTTTCATTATTATTGCAACCTTAGCAGATATGACTGCTCCGAATAAACCGACGGGTGTTGCTACACCTTATAGCGTCGAGTTGTCTGTGTTGGGTGTGAAAATAGAACACCAACAATAAATTAGAATGGGTTGTGTAGGACCTGCGTTTGGGAGCCAGCGCCAACCGTCATACGGTTGACTGATGAGCGGGTTGGAGTGCCCGACCAGCCTTAAGTGATGCATGGAAGGGGGCGCGCTCAGGTCGCAAGACGTGGCATGCCTATTGCGCGACGGGGGGTTGTGAGGGGGCCGACTGCAAGACGACAAGAGAGGTGTGAAGCCGTAGAGCCTGCGGCAAGGCACGAAGGCGTAGAGCCCGCGGCAAGGCGTGAAGCCGAAGAACCGGCAATACCTATGCCCCCAAATCAGTCGGAAGAAGTTGGAAATCAACTTCCACCTGCTGAGGTTAACCGATATGTGGGGTTGTATGCTGATTTGGAAGAACTAATGGATTCTTATGAAGATCTGTATGAGTAGGTAGCGCCGGAATAGCAGAATGGAAATAGGCCTATTTGGGGAGACCACTATAAAAAAAACGCGCCAACAGCTGTACCTCATGGGTGGTGTGGAAATCAGCTAAAACACCCTGTTTACATTAAGCCAGCAAATTAATAGTGAAGTTAAGATAAAATGAAATGTATTAAAATTTAAAGTGCTATACGGTCTTTTATAGAAAATAGTATTTTTTAAATTATGTTAGCGCAACTGAGTTGGGGTAGCGAGTATTAAATAATAATAATATTTTTAAAATTATGTATATCACATAATAAAACAAATCTTGCGTTATTAAAAATAATCTATTTCTTTCATACTTATATTCTTACATTTTCGTTTCAATTTATATTTTTCTCACAACTTGTATATTAAACATTTTCTTACACTTACACTTATTTATTTTTTTACAATTAAATATATATATATATATACACAATAAACTAAATAACTAAAACTACCCCTATATCTAAATATTGGAAAAATGGCCCAACTGGATTCTGCACTCACCGGCCCTCATCCTTTGCACAGCCAGATCATTTTGCAGCAAAGCTATCTGTACTTCGGTGTCCGCTATTTTTTTTTCATGCTCACCCAACTCCTTCAGAACTGTCCGCTTCAACCTATATGTTTCAAGCATCACGTTTCTTCGTTCCCCTTTGAAATCGTTCAACCATGCCGGCGCGGCGGTGGCGGTGAGTTGGCTTGGGGCACATCATCATTATATACTTGAAGTGATGCCGACGTCGTCGCAGTGGTGGTGGTTGCGATGCTTTGCAGCGTCGGAGCGGTTGTTGCGGTTGGTGTATTATGGGTTCGTCTATGCTTCCTTTTGGGATCTCCCACCTCACCGTTGTCGGTCAGCAGATTCTGCAGCGTTGAACTCCGACGTGCCCGCTTTGTGATTTTTGCAGGCGCTAATTTAACATTTTGCAGCACCACACATTTCGCAGCAGAAGAAGCTGGTTGTTCGGCTTGTGCAGATGATGAGGCTACTCGTTCGACATCATAACAATCCAACTCCATCATAATTTTCTCCATTCCATCGTCATTGTGGAGATCAGCAACTACGGCTTCGTGCGTTTCTTCACCCATATAGTAAGACATTTTAAATTTGGCGTATAAAAACACTAGAACGTTCAAAGTGCAAACGAAGAACTATCTCAACGTTTAAGAAACGAGCCTTTTTATTCCCTTCATCCCTTCCCATCCTACTACCACCACCACTAAAAACTTTAATTGCTTTGTCGCAACACACGCACTCGAACGTTTCAAGGTGCCTTTGCTACCGCTTCACCCCCATCCATTATACTACAACATATTTACTAGGCCATATCAAGGTGACTTTGCTGCTTCACGTCTTCCATTCTATCACAAGATATTTTCTAGAACAATTCAAGTTGACATTGCCGTGTTAGCATAACGTTTTCGAGATTATTTTAGTTACCCCTACGCAATATAAAATACGTCACAAGGGTATTTCAATGTCACCACATTGTGAACTATATGTAATGTGTTCTTGTAAAAATCTGATAATATGCCGTTTCCTTATTTAATACTACAAGTCATGCGCGTCCTGCACCCCAAACCCCTATCTGCATTCATATTGCTATATAATGCCACCTCCTCCTAGATCTTGCAATATTTCTCGACAAGGCATTAACATGTGCAACGTTTGCAGCATTCTGAACAATCTTTTGCGATGCATTCAGATGTATCGACAACATGCTGTTGACTACCCCAATCTCGGCGAAACATGCGCTGCAATTATTGTCCATGTGTTACATCAAGGCACCGTTTATTGTAGGTTACGGCAGGGTGGGCATATGGAATATAGTGCTTGGTCGAAGTAAGATGCGGGAGATTGAAGCTGATTTTGACACCTTAACACTGTTGCTGTTCTATGAATCGTGGAATTTAAAATCTGAGGAATAAATTTATTTCCGTCAAATAGCATAAAAAAATTGAAAATAATAAAATCCTCTGTTGCCACACTTTAAAATTGTCTACAATCATATACATTAACTCAACACATTTTAAAACCACTATTGCCACATTTTTGGACATGCGCTATGAGTACTCCTCATTTATAGAAATGAAATAAACAGCACCGCATTTGAGAGTTAAACTCATACTTTGAAAAGCTCCATAAGTATTAACATGGCTGATGAAGGTATTGTTGACGACGAATTCCTAGAAATGGATTCGTTTCAGCTTGACGGGCGTCAAGATGTACTTCGTTTCTGCGAAAACATTGCCGCACCAACATATTGCCGCACTATAAGCTACGTCAGCCTGCCTAGTGGTGCTTTACTATGTGAGGAGTGCTACAGTGGGATGGCGCGTCCAAAGCCAAAAGCATCGCGTCATCAGAGGCATGACAAAGTGCCAATGAGATTTGTACAGTCGGACCTTAAGTGTGCAAACTGTCGTGGAAAACTATACGTTTTCGTCCACACGGGGATTTGCATATTGTGCAACCACTCAAGATCGAGAGCGGAAAAAGAGGATTTAAGTCTCTAGATCTAAATTCTCTTTTTACCTGGGTTTTTCGTTTGAAATTTCGTTTCCCTTAAAAAACGAATGGGGTGCGACAAAGAGCTCAGTTCACGCCTGGCAGCCCCGTTAAGGGTTTATTATTTAGTGATACTTATTAAAGAATAAGCCCGACCGGAAGCTCTTTACATTCTTTTTTTTAATAATATACCTTTACCTGACTGTAATTCATTTCTTAATCTTGCATTTCCTGTTTTAAACAACTTTTTACCAAACCAGTATAAAAATGCACAAATAACCCAACCCCATTCGGTGGTGTGGAAAATAGTTTAATATAAATTAAAGTCAAAACAATTTTGAAACAATATTTTATTAAAACAAAGTTTTATCACATAGATAATTTACAAAAACATGTGTTAAAATACATTATACATTCACATCTTAGATATAGTCAGTGCTATCGTATCTAAGTAAATTTTCAGCAATGTGTATAAACAGTTTTAAATTTTCATCTGGGTCTGATTTATAAAATTCTATGTCGCTATGACCCCAAGGCAGAGTTTTAGTTGTTGTTGGAATCACATAACGCTTATCATCTGCGTGAGAAAGTGCGACTTTATTTACAATTTCAGTATAAACGTCATGCAATTCGCTCTTGAAAGTTTTAATTTTTCGAAATATTAATCCCCCGCGCTCTACAACTTTTCTATAATCCTCAATGTTAAGTTGCTTATCGATTACAGCCTTTTTTACACCCTTCGCTTTTTTAATTTCATTGCTTATTGAACTGACGTAATAGGCTTTAGCACCGGTGCCATAGAAACACTTTATGGGGTCACCCTGAAACTCGTCTTTCATTCTACCTACTACTGATTCACTTTTCCTAATATTATAAATGTTGTCAATGCTATAATTTGATGTATCGAATATATCGGGGTGTTCAACAATAAACTGGTAAAAGTTTTCCGTATATACTTTCAATATTAGAGAATCTGTATCAGTGTACAATAAGGAAGCATTTTCACCGAATTTGGCTTTAATAAAGTTATAAAAGAAATCATAAATGACGGTTTTTGATATGTCCAATATTGAAAACCCAATATATAACGGCTTATCATAAAGTATTTTTAGTCTACTCATGTGAATCGCTACCAGATCTTCGGTAAAAATAGAGGACGTTTTAAAATTGGGGCGAGCTATTAACGCCTTCGCGCCCAATTTCTTTCTAATATTCTCCCAATGGGTCACCAATTTTATGTCTTTACGATTTTCAACATTCTCCATGGTCTTCCCAAAAACCGAATTATTATACGTCTTAAAAAGGCCTTTATTAAATTTTGTTTTTGACTTATTTCTTAGTTCGGTATTAAAGTCGATGTATTTTTTCAACCACGGTGATTGTTCAAATATCAATACTATGAGTTTGTGTCACTATCAAACCATTTCGAATAGCTTGTTTCAACGTTCGATAATGAACTACATATTTTCTTTTTTCATTTAAATTAGGAATTAATTTTTTTAATTTAGATTCTCCGGTTAGCGGTAAAAAAGTTTCAACTAAAAATGGAAGATCTGAATATTTATCATGTAGGTCTTGAGAATAATGTATGTCAACTTCTAGAACATAACCGTGTTCATTATCATCTGCGATATCCAATATATTGAGATCTAATTTTTCTTGCTCAGACAACCATCTAAACCCACGAAATGGTAATGATTGTAACATACTATGACCATACAAATTCGTAGCATCCAAATACATTATAAAAGATGACGGTTCTGATGGATCATAATTTGGAATAAATTTATTATTGGCGATATGCTTCCTCTCAGTACACTGACTTATTCCACCACGAATGCCATTTTAAAAAAAGTGAATCATATCAATATCTGTCAACAACTCTAGCTCCACCTTGGTCATGCGCAACATGCAATCAAACGACAAACTTGGTAAAGTGTAGTATTGAATAGGATCTAATTTATATGTTGCCAATGATTGATCACGAAAATTTTCAAATACATCGCATAAAAGGAGGATGTCAGATTTTAAATACAAATCTGAATATTCACCAAGATTCTTACAATTAAATACGCGCCAAACTCGTGTAGCTCTCTCATAATCTGCGTCAGAAATGTGTTCCCCATTTAGTTCATCATAAAATTCATTTTTTGTTGGAAGAATTGGATTAGCCATCTTTTTTAAATCGGTGATGAAACTGTATGGAAACACACCCTTTTGACGCATCAGATCAAATTTTTCATTATCGGAGAAATGTTTTTTTGTTTCCCTAAAATGATCATTGGATAAACCACTTCCTAAATTTGCCAAAGACGATGATAAAAATTTAAAACTATCTATAAATCGTAACTTAAAATACTTCTTTTTCAAAGTCCCATTTTTGTCAACATAATCATGCATATAGATGCTCTTTGTGAATGCAACATATTTTTCTTTGCTTTGAGCTTTAACATCAATTTTGTCCCCATACCTGCATAACTCTTTTATAAACATATGACAATCATACCCGCTCAAATTATGAAATACTATTGGAACAAAATTGGGCAACTTGTAATTAACGTTACATATTCCATGGGCTGCGCCCCTAAATTTCCCGGTAAGGTGACAATGGTCGCGAACTTTTTTCTCATCACCGTCTTCAAACGGTTGTTCACAAATGTTACAAACTTTACTATTTCTAAATTGAATCTGCTCCTCATTATTCAAGGGAATCATTGGTTTAAAATCCTTTAAATAGGTGTTATATAACCCCCTTAAATCAATTTCTAGGCGAGACACAAACTCTTTTGCTGCGTTATTACCTCGATATAGCTCAAACTTGGAAAGAGAATCGTCAAAAGAGCATTTAATTAAATATGCGAAGGAGTGAGGTTCATGTTTGACACTTTTTAATGTATAAGATTTTCTTGGATCTGGTTCTGTATTAGCAACCGGTTTCAGAATTGATTCAAAATCTGCATAAACAACAAATGACACCCTCAATTGTTTTTCAAAATGTTCAGATTTTAAAATATTTTCCGGAACGTGTTTACCAAATTTGTCAAGTTTATGGTTCACTGTTGGTATTGTTGTATATACATGATTACAGTCGTGACTCTGATGCATAGCCAAAGATCTTGCTGTGTGAAAATACAATAAACATCCATCACAAAAATAAATTTTGTGTTCATGAGAATTTATCTGATTGGAAACTAGTCGAGACAAATTTTTGATCCAACAATAATGTGTCTGTACACATGCTGATTCACATCCATCATTATTATCGCAATCTTTGGTTACCATCAGTAAATTAATATGTATATTCAATTTCCTGGGGGCATACCGTAATGGGCCAACAACTTCCCAAATCAGTTTATTCTTTTCAAATTTGCTTTCGAGACCATAGACATTGACAGATATATTATTTGATTCTTCAAAATGTTTAATATCACATAACTTTACAGGAAAATTCATACCTGCTGTGTTGAATAATGTGGAAAAATGTGGGTATGATGAGATTTGATCGGGGAATGCTCTAACAGGACACAGTGCAGATGTTACAGCCCACATAAAACAACACTGATCTTGGTTCTTCACATTGATAACGGCCATCTTTTTCTCTATGAAATATGGTAGCTTAATATATGACGAACCCCCAATAGGACTGAATTTATTCACATTAACTTCCAAATAAGTGATTTTCTGTAATGCCCAACCTGAAATTAAACGAATACATTATTATGTGATGTAAATAAAAATAATGGTTGCATGTATATGTATATGTTTCACGATGGCAAAAATTACATGTTTCCATTCGTCAACCTACCTGAATCTTTTTCCTGGAATTCTGTTGTCTGCAACATCATTTTCCCAATAAACCATTCGAACATAGACTCCAAATCTTAAGACACATCTATTATTTGGTTTGGCGTATTGAATGATTTTTCACTGTACACTTCAGATGATGGCAGTAGATATAAACCAAATACTTCCATATTGACTTTAATGACACCGTTACTTGTTAGCATGTTACCCAGCAAATCCATCACATTGTTTTTAACATCATTGAAAAACAATGTGTAGTTAATATGGTCATTGTTTGGGTATACTCGGTAACTAGCTATTCTGCATTTGAATGCACTCTGAATTAGCTGGACATTGGGGGAAAATGGAATAACTGAATTATTTCTGTGTTGGAGTGTTCTTTCGTGTCGAACAATCTGATTTGTTGGAATGTTTACATTACATGATGTGCAAGTGTGCATACTCAATGTCGAGGTGCCCGAATCTACTGTTGCACGTTTGGCAGCTGGTCCCTTTCCTACGTTTTTCATTGAACATGACTCCATTTGATGGCGACGCATGTTGTAAGTACGCGCAAATGCTTTACCGCACTTTTCACACTGGTAAAACATTATGGTATGTATGCTTAAATCAAAATATACCTTGCTTACTAGACAAGACAACAACTGTCCTCTGTATTATTAAACCTTTTATATCCACCACCACCACCACCACAATATATTTCTGAAGGTGATGTGACGTCACACTAAAAGTTCCAAGGCAAGCTCAAAGTCATTCGAGGTCAATTGTGTGATCTTCAAATATCAGCAAGGACACTAGAGGTTGATGTTATAAATTATCTCAAGGGGTACAAAGTCAAGTTGCATGTCCTTAACTGACTTTCAAACATCGTGAACAATAACCCTCTGCAAACAGTCCCAAGAGCGTTCACTTGGTGTAATCCCAAGGTCATACGCGCGAACTTCAACAACACACTCAAGGACATTAAAGGTCAAATTAGCTCAGTCATTCACGGTTGAATACAACACAAAGCAGTCCCAAGGACGTTCAAAGTCGTACACGCTTGGAGCAATCCCAAGACCATATGCGCGACCTTCAACCAGAAAGTCAAAGGCATTCAAGATCAAATGTCAAGGGCATTCAAGGTCAAATTAGCTCAATGTCATTCAAGGTTGAATACACACGAGGCCAAGTGGGCGGGGTCTATCCCAATGTCACCGTAGGGGGGGGTGTGCGGGGGGCAAAAAAGTGGAGGGGGGAGAATTGAGTCCGTCTATAGCTCTCTACTTGCGTCGTATACTTCTACTCGTCTTCGACAAAAGCCTTCGAGTGAGGTGGAGCGCTCGCCTAGCGTGCAAGAGGTAACGGGTTCGATGCCCGGCGTATTATTCCTTTAAGAAACTTTTTTTAATAGCGTTTGATATCGCTTTGTTGAAATTTTCACCCCTATCGTGTGGTCTGAAGCACCCATCGTTTCTTTTTTAATCTTTTTTTTGCTGTTGTTCTTTCTTTCATTTGAAAATAAAAATTCTCCTCTACAAATTATCTTTTACTTGTACTAAATATTTTCTAGCTCTTGGGGATTTATTTATTACACAGCTTATTTTATTTGGGTTAGTTTGGGTTAGTCACGAAAATTTATTAAGATCCAGGACCCAATCACAATTTACAAAAAAAAAAAACAAAAAATAAATTTTTTGAGGGATTTCTTTTTGTTAAAAAGTGCTAAATTTAAAGGATTTTTAAATTTCGACTGGGGAAATCGATCCGAACAATCTGATGGCAACCCTGCTGCTGGAATAGAGCCTCTCTTTTCAAAAATTAATTGGTATTGGTGAGGTAAATTAATAAATGCGTTAATTTTACAACATAATTTAAAATTTACACATTCTGAAATGTATGACAAGCTTCTCGAAAATAATCGCAGCAGTGGCAAATACAATAAAGGTGGTTTAATTTTCATATTATTTTTGTTCAGTTGCTTCGTTAATTTCTGTTTGTCCGGCCACTAACAACGTAATGAAAAAAAAGGATTTGTTTCTACTCCACTGTGTCAACCATGCGCGTTTTACTGTATATAACTTTTTTTCATTTGTGGCAAGAAAATGGGAGAGTCATGCCTCCGTCCCGTTTAAAAAAAAAATACGGTAGGTTTAAATTCTACATGATCCAGAGACAACAATCTCTGATGATTCTACTCAATAGCATAGGTTTAGTTTGCATCGTAACCTGATTAAAAGTCGAAAAGTCGATTACCCTCGTTTACATAGAAAGAGGTTGACAACGACACTATCAACCACTGGTATCCTGTGCTAAAATAGACGGTGACGTCACGAATATGACAATACAGTTCCGTCATTACATCGTTGTTTTCAACGACCTCTAACCCAAGTTGTGTCTTTTTTCATAATACCTCTCTGAAAACTATCATTTCGAGGTATCTGTAGAGCAAAGAAAGTAAGTCTTTTCGGTGCGTCCGCACGGGAAAATGTTTTCCGGTCCCTAATTGCAAGTGTTAAATTTGACTAGTGGTTAGGTCGCGCCGGTCTAAAAACGTTCCCGATACGATTGTGTCAGAAGTATTTAATTATTATATTTCACTCACGCGTGGCCCTCCGCTCGCTACGGGGCGGGGGCTCAATCAACAAGAACTAACCAAGTGCTAACCAAAACTAACCCAAGGCTAACCCAAAATTAAGAAAGAAGATAAATTAATAAAAAACAATAAACAAAACATCGATCTCTAGACGCTTGTGCTACGGGGGCTTAACAAATAAAAACTAACCAAAACTAACCCATGGCATACCCAAAATAAATAAATGAAACTTTTTACGAACAAAAAAAGTCTTGCAACCAATGGGATTCGAACCCTAGAAGCCCGCATGACAGACAAAGACTGTCCATTACACCACTACACCGCATGGAAAAACTTTGCTGAACCGCCACGACATGGGAATCTTGGTAATTGTCATATATCTATTTTACGTATATGGTAGTTGTCATAACGCAGCGCCCCCTTTAGGTGGCCTTGCATAACGTCGCGTCGCACGCAGTATTTCCATTGATTTGTATAGGAGTGGATAAGCAATAGCCGCCTGTCGCACTACTCAAAAGTGGCAACCTATGGGCGAAAAAACAGGTTTCTGCGCATGACAAAATCGACGCAAAATGGAAAAACGTAAACAAAGAAGATACCGTTTTGTCATGCGCACTAAAACACTTGCCGTCTCAGCAGGCGTCGGTCAGGATCGAACTTGGCTTTTGTCTTTGACATGTTTTCGTTTTGACGGCGCGGCGTTTTGAGTTAATAATTCGAGTTTTTATTTTTTTTTACTTTCTTTGGACCTAGTGTCTGTAGTTGCTTAATTAGTTTTAGTTTAGTGGTTCACGTTTGTGGTTTGTGCGTACCCTATTTTGATTTTCGTTTAAATTGAACAATACGCACATAAACAATGGGCGATGCTACCAAAATAGATTCCCGAAAGTGTATGGTTGTGTTTTGTAGTAGTAGAGGCAAAATACCCGGGATTTCCTATTTCAAGTAAGTCTAATTATTATAAGTATTACTTATTTATACCTTATTGTTTGTTTCACTATGCTAACTGGGGCCCATTTCACAATCGGCAAGACTCCTCTACCGAATATTTGGTGAAATAATCACTTTCGAAGTCCGGGCCTGCCTATTTACCTTCACGGTGCAACCAGAGTATAACAAAGTTATAAGGTGAATACTCACCTGCGCGAATTTCGCCTTTTTTTGACAGGTGTCCATTTTTCGCGCGAATGTAGATTTTCGTTCATACTCATGCAACGCGAAATTTCGTCCGCGAATATTTCGCTAAAAAGTTAAAACAGTTTTAACTTTTTTACGAATTCCGCCAATTTTGTGACGCCAAAACCAACACAGAGACGGTTTGTTATTGTTTAACGGACCTATTTTATGTAGGAGCAAGTCAAACTGAATTGGATTCATTCTTAAATAATTAAAAAAATTACTGGTACCAGTTAAACGCATCTCCGCAATTAAATTGTGAAAATCCCCTTGTGTTTTTCTTTGCAAAAATATAGTTCTCACCCACATTTTTTTCTTTGATGCCTTTTGGCTAGTGCAAGTGTTTGGCTTTTATGGTAATTACCAAAAAGACTCAAAAGGTACATCGCATGATAAAACCTACACATTTCTAAAAAAAAATTATAATTATTAGAATCCATTTCATAGATACACCCATATAATATCTATAAACTAATAAGTATATGGGTACACTTAAGAATTCTAAGGTTATGGTATGGTTATTGTTTTTTTATCGATGAAAACAAAATTGACCATATTGACATAAGAATTCGCCGCCGAAGTTAAAATTTTTTGCCGCAAATAATTAAACCTGGAAATGACAGTGTTTATGTCAAAAAAGGCGAAATTCGCGTAGGTGAGTATTAAGCTATACTCTGGTGCAACAGCTAGCTCCTACTAATTTTCTAATGCGCAAGTCCAAAGTGAAATCTCTTTGATTTACATTTCGCGGTCGTAAATTTGCCATGTTTGGTCTATTTATTGCTTATCCACTCCTATACAAATCAATGAGTATTTCGTAATCGGGAACGATTTTAGGCCGGCGCGTTCTAGCCGCTAATCTAAATTTGCAGTTATTTAGTTACAAAATAAGCATAAAGTATAATAAATTGGGTTAAAATTATAAAGCGATGCAGTCTACAAAATTAATCTAGTGCACTTTAGCGTCAATAGTATAATTTTAAGTAAAATTATTTTATTTATCCTGACCTTACTTGTCACAAATACATCAAAACTAGCTGCCTATTCAATTACAATAAAGCATAGAAACACATTTCCGTAGCAACGCTTGATAAATATTAGATACCTGTCTTGCTTGTCTTGCAAGGTTGACGTCTGCTTACATTTTAATCATAGAGGAATATAAAAATATTCCTCTATGCATTTTAATACAAAATGCATTATGACATGATTTTGGATACCTACGCATAAAATTATAATAATTTTATATTTTGATTTCAGAGAGGTATTATGAAAAATGTCGTTCATTACACGTCCAGAAACAGCTTTTCCCAGCTACGCCTCACACCAGAAAGTGTCGTGCGCGCACCGGAAAATCCTAGTTTCCGGACTGGTAATGAAATATACTACAAATCGAGTGTGATTTGAGACTCGATGAAACTAAGAAGCGATAGTAAAAACAGATCTATCGGATGGAGCCTGCGAAAGAATGGGATAGAACACAGTTATACCATTGTTTATATAAAGGAAATAAACAATGGTTATACCCGAGAATTCTCGGGTTATACAGTTGTTATGTTTGCTAAAAATAAATAGTAGTTCTCATTCGATCACTGAAGTTAAGCAGCGTTGGGCGTGGTTAGTACTTAGATGGGTCACCACTTAATTTTGTTTTGTATTTTCACTCTACCGCGTGTGAACTGTATTGTACATGTTTTTTTTTGAAGTTTTTGTAGCACGGGCACAGCTTACCAAACAATCAGCTAGCCGACTCTCGTGTCAAAGTGGAAATAAAAATCTGACGTGACCGACGCCATTTCGGGTTAAAACACAGGGCCGGGATAAGGAGTATTCAATTTTAAATAGACAGGATTGGAGTTTTGATTATATCTTATTTTTTTTTTAGTTTTATCGTTGATTGGATGCAATCAGCGGTTTTAGTTCATTTTTATTTGAATATTTGAATGAATATGAATATTTGAATATACCTACATTCTCGCTGAACCAAAAAAATAGATATCAACTTTTTGTTTTAAATATAGGTACCTATACTTAGTTTTTGGCTCGAAACGGATACTGCAAAGCCTGTAGTTTTGATAAAGTATCTCACTGTCCATATTTAACAAGTCTTGTCTTTGACTACTTATGAGCCATGTCCTTGCCCTAAGACAACATTATTATATTATACATAAAAGTACACACCTCTTGTATAAATGTAAAACAACCTTTTGTAAGCGATTTAGAGGTACAGGGTTATCCAACGAGGACTAGACAAGGCGATTTTTTTACTTTTCCTGTACTTTTATAAAAAAAAAACTGAAATAGCCATCTTATGTAATTTTCTCCCGCGAATTCGGATATGTTCAGCAAAAGACAATTGAACATCAAATAAAAGTGCTAGGGGTCACTTTGATATATTTTTAAATGGAACACCCTGTATATTACTACATTTTTGGACTCTCTAGAAAAATCTAAACACATTTTGTGTATAATATCCTATACCTATCTTTAGCTGTTTACCAAATATTGACAGTTGAAAGTCGGGTATTTTGACACTTTGATAGGCTCTAAAATCTAAACCGCACAAGATCAAAGAAAACGGTTTGCACATTCCTATCTTGGGTTTTCATAAGCTATCGAATGATAGTAGTAACTTTGAATTTAACCGGAGGTTTAAAAGTTCCGGTTAATTTTATCCGCAGGTTAAATTCGAAGATACTGTCATTCGATAGTTTATGAAAACTTAAGATAGGAATGTGCAAACCGTTTTCTTTGATCTTGTGCGGTTTAGATTTTAGAGCCTATCAAAGTGTCAAAATACCCGACTTTCAACTGTCAATATTTGGTAAACAGCTAAAGATAGGTATAGGATATTATACACAAAATGTGTTTAGATTTTTCTAGAGAGTCCAAAAATGTAGTAATATACAGGGTGTTCCATTTAAAAAAATATCAAAGTGAGCCCTAGCACTTTTATTTGATGTTCAATTGTTTTTTGCTGAACATATCCGAATTCGCGGGAGAAAATTACATAATATGGCTATTTCAGTTTTTTTTATAAAAGCACAGGGAAAGTCCAAAAATCGCCTTGTCTAGTCCTCGTTGGATAACTCTGTACATGTATTTGAAGCTAATATTTCATATAATTTAAGGTTTAAAAAGCTGTGGATATGAGTTTTAAATTATGTTAATTTTGTACATGGTGGCCATTTTAAGTTTAAGAGGGGCCTATACCTTATCTCGAAAACTACGGGGGTTGCAAAAAAAAACTAAATACAAAAGTTGTTCCTAGTCCTAGTAAAATGATCTTTATTTTTTTTTTGTATTTTTTTAATTGTTATTTTTTTATATACAGGGTGGTCAAACAGTGTTATATATTTTTTAATGAAACACCCTATATTTTATTACATTTTTGGATTCTACTTAAAATTCTAAGAATATTTGATGTAGAGATAGTACTTTCACAGCTATAAACAGTTGAAAATCGGTACTTTGGCTAATTTTCACCTTGGTAGCAAGAAGACCATTAGAGATGAAGAAAAATTAATTTCACATTCCGAGGCACCAGTACCCATCATACCACCTGCCAGTTAGTACCGTCAGATAGCTCTTGACAAGTTAAGATAGGAACGTGGAATTCATTTTGCTCCATCTCTAATGGTATTCTTGATACCAGGGTGAAAAGTAACCAAAGTAGGTACCGATTTTCAACTGTTTATAGCTGTGAAAGTACTAACTCTAGAGGTATAACATCATACATCAAATATGCTTAGAATTTTAAATAGAATCCAAAAATGTAATAAAATATAAGTAGGGTGTTTCACTGAAAAAAATATAACTTTGTTTGATCACCCTGTATATAAAAAAGTGTCGATTAAAAAATATAAAAAAAAATAAAGATTATTTTACTAGGAACAACTTTTGTATTTAATTTTTTTTGCAACCCCCCGTTTTTGAGATAAGGTATAGGCCCCTCTTAAACGGGCCACCCTGTACAATAATTGTTTTTTCTACAGCCGTGCGCAAAATAACTAATTACTAATTTCAAATGAAATCGCAAAATCGACGAATGCCGCGGCATCCTTATTTTATGATCTAAAGAGTCTAAAGCGTACATGGAAAAGAAAATTCTCACTTTTTCCGTCGAGTGTGCTATGAATAGTCATGGCAACCAAAAGTATAAATAAATGACAGTCGTGGGTCGTGCGTTTGTTACAATTTTATTGTTGCTGGCCAGGAGTGCCAGCATATAATATGCGAAAAATGACAAGTCATTTGCAAATTTCAGAATAAGTATAGAGAAAAATGAGTATTTAATTTTAAAAAATGCGACTATAGAAAAAGTTCTGTGTATTTTTTGAGCGCAAAGTAAGATTGCCATTTTCGAAAGGTTAACGCGCTCCGCGGTAACATTCTTTCTCATGCGGCAATCCGTTACTTTACGCTCTAAAACACAAGTAACTACTAAAACAATTAATTTGTTTAAGGTAATTTGTAACATAATCTTGATTTTAGGATAAACAATATCATAGTAAGAAGTATTACATTCAAAATTACTTACATTCCAGTAAAAACAGCTATGCTTACATTAATGAAAAATATTTCTATGCTACAAAAGTACATCATTTTTAAGGTGCTTGTCAAAAAAACTTACCTAATGACATCTTTGGGAAATCTAAAAACCCTTATTTTCTTGTTAGATTTATAACTTTTCGCACTGCAGTTTTTAGCGGCACAAACGTGTCCACCTCGCGGTTTATCCATTTCTATTATATACCAGCACAAGCACAGATATTATAAAATAAGTAGTTTGTTTAAGAACGTATGTACACTACTAGAAAATATATATACCTAAACTGTAACTATGACACTGGCTAACACAAAAAACTCATCTGACACGACCACGAGCGACGAGCCAACACTGTCGAATTTGATAGATTTTAACCCAAAATGGCGGCCTGCGCGAGAGAATGCGCATACCGTTCCAGTTTTATGAGTTGGATAGCTGATTGTTTGGTAAGCTGTGGCACGGGTGTGATTTAAGATTCGATGAAACGAAAAAGCGACAATAAAGAGATCTAGAGGATGTAGATTGCGAAAGAATGAGATAGAACACAGTTATACAGTTATTACTTGTTTGTTAAGAGTAAAAAGCAGTTCTTGTCCGATCACTGAAGTCAAGCAACGTCGAGCGTGGTTAGTAATTAGATGGATGACCGCTTGAACTTACTTTAGTTTGCAATCGCTAGTCATAATCTAATCTGATTCGTTCAACGGATACTTAATTTAATAATTAATTTACAAAAATAATAACGGAAAGTGGCGCGTTGCTTTGGAACTGTGGATACCCATTTTTTAACTTGGAGAATTGGCTTTTATGTCATCGTTGCCAAAAATAAGAAAGTGTTCCCAATAACCGTAGTAGCAATTATGATAAAAAAAATCTCATTTTCAAACGATGAAATTTAAAGAAATAAATGGATACAAGCAATTCATAGTGAGTCGTTTGCACCTATATTCGTACCTTTGTTCCCAACATTTTTTTATCGAAATATATAAGACAATTGCCTGTTCTACCTTGAAATTAAACAAACAATCAACACCATATCCTTTGACACATTTTATTGACTTTCTCATCAATACGTAACACATAAATATCCAAAAAAATAAAATTCACTCGCTCTTCTTATCTGTATATATACATTATCCACTTGTTATAAACTATTGTGCTGGTAATTTTAGATAACAAAAAATATGGTTAAAAACATAATTTTTAAATAGAAACTTATTATAAAGTAAGAAAAAATCAACTTGGACACCAACGGATTTAATGAACGCAAGCTGGATTTCTAATAAACTTTTACGTTCAGTTCGGTTTGTAGCCAATAACCATAATGAGAGTCGTTTCCCTAGTTAATATTTTAGACTCATGTTTGAACTTCCACTCAATCCAAATGTTGAACGACTACCAAGCTACAACGTAAAACTTTATAAATCGAGTGTTGCTGAATCCCCAATGGCGCCCAATTCTTTTAAATTACAACACAAAAACAGTCTCAAAACAATCTTATTTACTAACTTGACATGAAACGCTATTATTTCCCAGATTTAAACCCCCTTTGAATTGGAAGTACAAAGACAGACACAAAAATGGAGATTCAACATTTTTTTTGTCGCCTAGAACAAAGTGGAGAGGTCAAAATCAGGAAAAGTTCGTTTTTAAGTTACACAACTACAAAATTAGTACAAAAAATAATAAAAAGTCTTCCTATCACACGCACTTTTAAGAGAGACATGCGAATCCATTGACCATTTTGTGGCATTTTTCCAAAATAAGTTACATCAAAAATATGCAACAAAATGTTCAATGGGCAATTTTGCTATCCCCTAAACACGAACGCGCCTTTTTTACAAAAATTTATTTCAAGTTACCTAGTTTGCTAAATATAATTTATATATGAATTTAGGATTTTTGAAGCGTGAATTTATAGTTCGTCCTTGGCCTGTTCTCCCAGCTCTTCTTCCGGCACTTCTTCGACTGAAGCTCCGTCTATGCCTCCAGATTCGATGAATTTGGTCAAACCTAGAAGACAAAACAAATTTTTTGTTTTGTTTTTTTTGTCGTTAAAGAGATGATAATCATTATGTTGTACAGGGTTATTCATTATAAATGGACACCCCCCTTAACTTGGTTATTTTGAAAGATAGAGGGATAATTTTTTTATCGACTTGTAGGTAATCATCTTAATTTTTTTATTAGTTATGAAAATATTATACAGGGTGTCCCATAAGCAAACGCCAATATAAAGTTATATTTTTTTAAATGGAACTCCCTGTATATTATTGCATTTTTGGATTCTACTTAAAATTCTAAGCATATTTTATGTATGATGTTACATCTCTAGAGTTAGCAGTTTAACAGCTATAAACAGTTGAAAATCGGTACTTTGGCTACTTTTCACCTCGGTAGCAAGAAGATCATTAGAGATGGAGTAAAATGAACTTCACATTCCTATCTTAACTTTTCAAGTGCTATCTGATGGGGCTAACTGGCAGGCGGTACCATGGGTACCAAATCTGGTACCTTGGGAGGTACCATCAGTTAGCACTATCAGATAGCTCTTGAAAAGTTAAGATAGGAATGTGAAATTCATTTTACTCCATTTTTAATGGCCTTCTTGCTACCAAAGTGAAAAGTAGCTAAAGTATCGATTTTCAACCGTTTATAGCTGTGAAACTACTAACTCTAGAGGTATAACATCATATATAAAATATGCTTAGAATATTAAGTCGAATCCAAAAATGCAATAATATACAGGGTGTTCCATTTAAAAAAAATCATTTTATATTGGCATTTGCTTATGGGCCACCCTGTATAATATTTTCATTACAAATAAAAAAAGTAAGATGATTACCTACATGTCGGTAAAAAAAATATCTCTCTATCTTTAAAAATAACCAAGTTAAGGGAGGTGTCCATTTATAATGAATAACCCTGTACAACGCATCCTATGATGTCAAGCAGATACTTTTCATTGCACCTTATGAATATAAAAAGCAATTGCTCAAAAAAACTAACAATTGTTTAAAAAGCAATGAATAAAACTGGCAATTCCTTTGTTTGACTAAGCAACTGCTTATAAGTCAATTACAAACCTTGGTGCTTAAGTTTACAAATCAAGTATTAACGAATATTATTATTTAATTTATAATGACGCCGGGATTGATATGAATACTAACGCCGGGATTGATATGAATACTACTGAAATTGTATTTAACACAAGATTTGTGGCTGATGATGACTAATGACAAACTAATCATGATTAAGCATAATGTAGTCTGTAAGAATGATTGCTTGGTTACAAATAATTTCTATATCATAAACTCTTTAAAATACGCCTGGAAAGCCACCAGCGGGAAGACAGCAGCCAGGCCGGCCGAAGATTGCCCAACGATCAGTGGCGTCGGACATTTTTCAAAAATATTTTAAATTTTGTTTATACTAATAACAAGATTAATATTGGGTAATAATACTATGTAAGGCTCTAAAGGACCCCGCACACCCGACAAAGAGAGAATTTCGGAACCATACGATTTTCTTTAAATTTTAGTATGTCGTAGGTATGGATAAGTACTACACAAAAATGTGTGTTAGAATATGGTGCCCCCCACTATTTGGCCTACAGTGGCATATCAAAGTTGCGGTAATCACATATTTTTATTTTTTTTGCATTTTAAGCTAAAAATTAGTCTATATTAAATAGATTGTAACAGTTGCGGGCATACAAAATAGTTTTTAGGATGTGAGTCCAGTAGCGTTCATAAAAATATAAAAAAATTGTGAAAAATATTTTTAATATTTTTATGTACGCCACTGGACTTACATCCTAAAAATTATTTTGTATACCCACAACTGTTACTTAGCTTAAAATGCAAAAAAAAATAAAAATATGTATTCTGATTCCCGTAACTTTGATATGCCACTGTAGCCAAATGGGAGGGGGCACCATATTATAATATACATTTTTGTGAAGTACTTATCCATACCTACAACAGATTAAAATTTAAAGAAAATCGTATGGTTCCGAAACTCTCTCTTTGTCGGGTGCGGGGTCCTTTATCACTAAAATTAACTATAAAAAACCTGGTATTTAAAATTCAAAATAACCTCGGTATAAACTAGTTGGCAGCCAGAGTTTCGCACCCAAGGACTGCACGCATATGATTGCAATTTAGCCTGAATTGTGGCGCATTTAAAGGGTAATTTACGCTAAAATCTTAATACTGACAGTATGAGTAGTCTTTGAGTAATTTGATAAAAACTCCTTTCAAGCAACATATCTAAATTAGTTAGCAGCCGGGATATCACACCCAAGGACGGCTTGTAAGTCAATGCGACTAGTGCCTATATAAGAGGTAATTTACCAGAAACCTTTTATCCCGGCAGTACGAGTGGTTCTTGAGTAATTTGATAAAAAGTGTCTTCATGCAACACACCTAAATTAAATCAGTAATCAGCTAGGATCTCGTACCCAAGGACGACTTGTAAGTAAATGCGACTAGGCCTGAATTTTAGTCCTGGCAATATGAGTGGTTTTTGAGTAATTTGATAAAAAGTTCCCTTATGCAACCAATATATCTAAATCAGCTAGCAGCCAGGATTTCGTACCCAAAGACGGCTTGTAAGTCAAGCGACTAGACCTGACTTGTAGCCTATATGAAGGTAATTCGCCATACAAATTTAATCCTGGCCGTATGAGTGGTTTTTGAGTAATTTGATAAAAAAAATCCTTGATGCATCATACTTAAATCAGTTGAGTAATTTGATAAAAAGTTCCCTTATGCAACCAATATATCTAAATCAGCTAGCAGTCAGGATTTCGTACCCAAGAACGGCTTGTAAGTCAAGCGACTAGGCCTGACTTGTAGCATATATGAAGGTAATTCGCCATACAAATTTAATCCTGGCATTATGAGTGGTTTTTGAGTAATTTGATAAAAAAAATCCTTGATGCATCATACCTAAATCAGTTAGCAGCCAAGATTTCGTACCCAAGGACGGCTTGTAAGTGAATGCGACTAGGCCTGATTAGTAGCCTATATAAAGGGTAATTTACCATAAAAATTTAATCCTGGCAATATGAGTGGTTCTTAAGTAATTTGATAAAGAGTCCCTTTATGCAACATACCTAAATCAGTAATCAGCCATGATTTCGTACCCAAGGACGGCTTGTAAGACAGACAGTTTGTAAGTAAATGCGGCTAGGACTGAATTGTAGCTTGCTTATATAAGGGGTAATTTACCAGAAAATTTTAGTCCTGGCAATATGAATGGTTTTTGAGTAATTTGATGAAAAGTTCCCTTATGCAACATACCCAAATCAGCTAGCAGCCAGAATTTCGTACCCAAGGATGGCTTGTAAGTCAATACGACTAGGCCTAAATTGTACCCTACATGAAGGATAATTCGCCATATGAATTTAATCCTGGCAGTATGGTTTTTGAGTAATTTAAAAAAAGTTCCTGTATGCAACATACCTAATGCCGCTAGCTGATTTAGGTACGTTACTTGAAGAACTTTTTATCAAATTAGTCAAAAACCACTCATACTGCAAGGATTAAATTTTTATGGCGAATTACCCTTCATATAGGCTACAATTCAGGCCTAGTCGCTTTGACTTACAGGCCGTCCTTGGGTACGAAATCCTGGCTGCTAACTGATTTAGGTATGATGCTTGAAGGACTTTTTATCAAATTACTCAAAAACCACTCATACTGCCAGGATTAAATTTTTATGGCGAATTACCCTTCATATAGGCTACAATTCAGGTCTAGTCGCTTTGACTTACAGGCCGTCCTTGGGTACGAAATCCTGGCTGCTAACTGATTTAGGTATGATGCTTGAAAGGGTTTTTTTATCAAATTACTCAAAAACCACTCATACTGCCAGGATTAAATTTTTATGGCGAATTACCCTTCATATAGGCTACAATTCAGGACTAGTCGCATTGACTTATAAGCTGTCCTTGGGTATGAAATCCTGGCTGATAACTGATTTAGGTATGCTACATGAAGGACTTTTTAACAAATTACTTAAAAACCACTCATACTGTCAGGATTAAATTTTTAAGGTAAATTACCCTTTATATAGGCTAGAATTCAGGTCTAGTAGCATTGACTTACATGCCGTTCTTGGGTACGATATCCTGGCTGATAACTGATTTAAGTATGTTGCATAAAGGAACTTTTATTCAAATTACTCAAAAACCACTCATACTGCCAGGATTAACTTTTTATGGTAAATTACCCTTCATATAGGCTACAATTCAGGCCTAGTCGCATTGACTTACAAGCCGTCCTTGGGTACGACATCCAGCCTGCTAACTGAAGCAGAGGTGGATATTGAAACTTTCAGTGACTTTTATTGCTCTGTTGTCGCTGGGTTGACTGGTGGTATGG
>MU191055.1:0-10438 GCA_016904865.1 Pissodes strobi | reverse complement strand
AGAAACAGATATGCTGCGGGCCATGCAAATATTTTTGCGAATCTACCTGATAAGGTTTTGATGAGTCTTTCTGTGTGTATGAATGAGAGTTTTGAAAATGGTAACTTTCCTGCCGACTTGAAGTTAGCACATAAGGGTGGAGAAAAAATTTACCTTCAAACCATCGTCCAGTTCCTTTATTACCTACACTTTCCAAGATAATTGAAAAAATCGTCAAACAACGTGTAACAGAACATTTAAATAAGCATAGCCTGTTGGTTCCCTATCGGTTTGGATTTCAAACATGCAAAAGTACTGGCGACGCTATGTACAGGGTGTCCCAAATTCGAGCCTCATCATTGGGATCTCGGAAACTAGAAGAGATACGAGATCGGTTAAATGGAGGCAAAGTTGGGCAATTTGATGCTGATCAAAATGCCACCTTAAAAGTTTAAAAATTCCGAATACTTCCGAAGATATTTAGAAAAAAAACGAATATTCGCGATTTATTTTTTATTTTTTTATGACTCTATTTGAACAGATATAACAAAATAAATTTCACATTCTCATTGCTACTTTTTCTGTTCTACAGGATGGTGTTATCAGATTTTCAAACCGACGTTTCGCCTTTGAGCTGCCATAATCAACTTTGTTTTATTAAATACGGCCCTGGATTTTTTGTTACGGACTTTAAGAGCTTCTAATGTCCCAAAGCCAATGATGATCGCACTTATTCGAAAAAATCATTTCAATGATTTCCTGGTAAAATCTTACCAAAAATATGTTTTCTGTCTCTCTCTAACACATGAAGTCTTATGGAAAATGTCATTAATATGAATTTTTCGAATAATTGCGATACATCATTGGTTTTGGGACTTTCGATGCTCTCAAAATCCGTAATAAAAAATCCAGGGCCGTATTTAAAAAAACAAAGTTGATGTTGGCAGCTCAAAGACGAAACGTCAGTTTGAAAATCTGATAACACCATCTTGTAGAACAGAAAAAGTAGCAATGAGAATGTGAAATTTATTTTGTTATATCTATTCAAATAAAGTCATAAAAAAATTAAAATGAAATCGCGAATATTCGGTTTTTTCCAAAAATCTTCGTAAGTATTCGGAATTTTTAAACTTTTATAATGGCATTTTGATCAGCATCAAATTGCACAACTTTGCCTCCATTTAACCAACCTCGTATCTCTTCTAGTTTCCGAGATTCCAATGATGAGGCTCGAATTTGGGACACCCTGTACAGGGTGATCCCCTATAATGTCGCCTCCCTTTAACTTTTTTATTTTAAGTGTCCCAAAAAAATTAAAAGTATGGTTATGTAGGTACTGAAAAATATATTTTTTCTGCGTATAAAAAATATTGGAAAAATGATCAGTATACAGGGAAAAACGGAAAGTAAATTTTTTTCAATGGATCACTCTATATATGAATTTATTTTTCGAATCCTCGTAAAATTCTAAGCATATTTTATGTATGATGTTATACCTCTAGAGTTAGTAGTTTCACAGCTATAAGCAGTTGAAAATCGGTACTTTGGCTACTTTTCACCTTGGTAGCAAGAAGATCATTAGAGATGGAGTAAAATGAATTTCACATTCCTATCTTAACTCTCCAAGAGCTATCTGATGGTACCTACCGAGGTACCAGATTTGGTACCCATGGTACCGCCTATTAGTTAGTACCGTTAGGCCCGACGCCCACAGAAGAGACGAGGCTCGGACGGCGGACGGGGACGTGGCGCGGACGCGACTTAATTTAGTTATTCACTATATAAAGTAAAGAGGCAACGCTAATAAGGGAAGTCAGGCCGAGACGTGTCTTTACGCGACCGAGCCGCGTTTCTTTTTAGTCTCCAGAGGCTCATTGAAGAGGCGAGACATTTGTTTAAAATGAGCGACTCCGAACTTAACGTACATTTAATTGAAATAATAGATAAAATTTCGTTTTTATATGATGGCAATAGTATAGAAAGATCTTAACCGCGCCTACGTCCTTACCGCGTCTCTGCCACGTCCGCGACGCGTCGCCGCCCCATCTCTTCTGTGGGCGCCGGGACTTAGATAGCTCTTGAAAAGTTAAGATAGGAATGTGTAATTCATTTTACTCCGTCTCTAATGATCTTCTTGCTACCAAGGTGAAAAATAGCCAAAGTACCGATTTTCAACTGTTTATAGCTGTGAAACTACTAACTCTAGAGGTATAACATTATACATAAAATATGCTTAGAATTTTATGAGGAATCGAAAAATAAATTAATATATAGGGTGAACCATTGAAAAAAAATAAACTTTTTGTTTTTCCCTCTATACTTCCAATATTTTTTATACGCAGAAAAAAAAGTATTTTTCAGTACCTACATAACCATACTTTTAATTTTTTTGAGACACTTAAAATAAAAAAATTAAAGGGGGGCGACATTATAGGGGATCACCCTGTATGCTCTCTTGGAGAACATATACGGTGCCTTAAATTCCGGTAACTCTGTAGCGGCAGCGTTGTGACTTTTCAAAGGCTTTTGATTGTGTGGATCACGGAATACTGCTGCGCAAATTAATTAAATACGGCTTTGTGGGTAAAACATATCAATGGTTTTCCTCTTACTTAAATGACAGGTCTCAGAGTGTTGCATGGTCGGGGGGATCGTCTACCTGTAAACTATTAAATTGTGGAGTGCCGCAAGGGTCAGTGCTTGGGTCAATTCTGTTTCTGTTGTACATTAACGACCTCGCTAAAGTAAAAATGGTCGGACGATTTACCCTATTCGCTGATGACACTACTCTGACGTGGCAGAATACAGATGATGTCCGATTAGCACAGTCAATTGGATCAGATTTAATGGTGGTAAAAGAATGGAGTGAATCTAATATGTTGGGTTTTAATATGTCAAAAACCAAGATTGTTTCTTTTAACTGTAGTGTCGACAATGTAAATATACTTAATAGCACCATAGAATCCAAAAGCAATGTCAAGTTTTTAGGAATGCATATTGACGATAATTTGAAATATTCTACACATGTCGAGTTGCTGACTAAAAAAGTATCGAGTGGTTGTTATGCAGTTAAAACTATTTCTAGAGAGTTTGGTGTGGCGGAGGCTCGTATGGTCTGCTTTGCTTTGATTAAGTCACACTTGTCCTATGGTATCGCATTTTGGGGTTTTTGTAGTCGGCAGCTATTTCAGTCAGTTTGTGTTGCAAAAGCGTGCTGTCCGCTACATATCTGCAGTTGGTACTAGAGAGCACTGCCGACCTCTCTTTGTAAAAAATAAAATATTGACTTTGACGTCACTGTTTGTTTTGGAGATACATAAAACTGTTATGCTTGGTCCTCAAATTGTTCGCTACGCGTATAATACAAGGGGATCCAGTGACTTGCCTTTGCCTATTCCGAGATCAACTCTGGCGAAGCAGTCAGTAATTTATGAGAGCAGAAAGGTATATAATCATATTCCGGTTGAAATCAGAAGCACTCAAGCGAGAGGTAAATCACTGGGGAATTTTAGTGTACATTTTAGGTACAAGTTAAGGAATTGCAGGAGAATTTCGAGGTATTTTGGGGAATTTCGAGATATTTCGGGAAATGTTTAGGTATTTCGGGGAATTTGAAGGGAATTTTGGGGAATTCCGAGGAATTTCAAAATATTATATGCATAATATTTCATAAGATTCTCTTAAAATCTTCACAATTTGGCAAACGAGCGTTAGATATCGGCCGTAGTGGCAGTCGACGGTCGCCGGGAAGCCATTATGCATCGTGCCCCGTGCGAAAGAATATACCTACAGACAAGTTTATGTTATAACAGCGAGGTTGCCAACAATACAGGGTGTTTCAATAAAAACTTCCAGGCCAATTATTTCAAAAACTAAAAGTGACATGTGAATTCTGTAAACGCCAGTTTTTAGCCTTTTTTCGATGACAGGAACTTTTAAATGTTGTGGCTCTTAAAGATGATTAATTTGTGATAAAATTAAGTCCCATAATTTTTTTTGATAATTCCAACATGAACGGAGATATTTGGGGTTAGAAATAAAATAAAATTAAAATATGTTTTAAATTTTATGCAAGAACTCATAAGAAATTGACAAAATTATTAATGAAAATGAGAACAATACGTAAACTAACTAATGAGGTGTAATGAGGTGTTCAAAATTATTGCCGTTTTCATACACACACATAGCAAATCGATATAATAATTCGGTTCTGCAAACTCTTAATAGTGTATTTCGATTAATAGCGGCTATAGTGGCATAAATTTTGTGGTATAGGTCAGCCATGACTTCTATTGGTTCCTTGTAGATTTCATTTTGTAAGTAGCCCCATAAATAAGTCCATCGGGGTGAGATCAGGGGATCTTGCTGGCCATCTAAGATCCCCATTTGTGCTGATCACTTTTTCTGGAATCGTCACATTTAGATGATTCACAGAGGGAGTATTTACGACAATTCCTACATTTTGTAACAGCAAAGGGAGATCGTTTTACAGAAATTAATAACGAAAAGAATAACGAACTGCGTTTGTGGGCTATTTTCCACTGTTTGTAGGACTAGAGCTACATTTTCGTCAGTCGTAACCCTCTTCCTTCTTGGAACCTTTCCCGTTTTAAAGCTACGATATGTATACAAAGCTACAAAAGATTTGCGATCGGGCTCCATAAATTAAAATCATGTTCAATTTGTCTTGATTTGTATGGTGAACCATTTTTATTTTAAAAATGTAAACTTGACTGACACTGACACTGAGTGTTACTAATGAAATTAAATTAATGAATTTTGCTTTCCAGATATATCTGGATTTTTCTATTTCTCGAAAACGAAGCAAGATATGAAAACAATTTAACTGACAAGAAAAGGATATTTTTAGTGGCTTAATCCGAAAAAATATAAAAATTACCAAAAACTCAGTGGCGTCTTATTTTTTGCCAATATTATTTGTTAAGGCGCCCCCCGAGACGTCACTGGATGTAATAATGTAGCGCGACACGAGCGTTTTATCACTAAAATTATCATTACTAAAATTAAATTAAAATCTGCTAAAGGATATTAAAAATATTGATAATTACAATACTCGTTAAAATTATTAAAAAAAAACAACCCCAAATATTTCCGTTCATGTTGGATTCATCAAAAAACTTGATGGGACATAATTTTATCAGAAATTAATCATCGAGCCACAACATTTCAAAGTTCCTGTTATTGAAAAAATTCTTTGCACCGTGGCTCCACCTACATCTTGTATTATTCAAACACATTTTTTACACAATTGTGAAATGTGGACATGTCACTTTTAGTTTTCGAAATAATTGGCCTAGGAGTTTCTATTGAAACACCCTGTATATGGTCGCATACTCGGTAGCAAATAATAAAAATTTTTGTACAAACGAAGCTAAACACATTTGTATATCGTTTGATTTAGTACAGGAGCAACTTCGTAAAACTCGATAAAGCTACAACCGAGGCAAGAACTAATGGCGAAAGTCCTGATATATTAAGCAGTCTCACATATTATTCCGCCAATCAAAATTATCCTGAAAGTAGTAATTTTGATGCGAGTTTTGTTGACTCTAATAAGTCGGCGAATAATTCGGAATTTAGCAAGTTTAGCGGAAGGTCCGAGAAAAATTTGATTCAATCAATAAAATTAAAAAAAGATAATTCCAGTCATTAGCACAGACTCGAGCATAGACTTACATTCAATTCAAGAACAACCGAGAGAATAACCCTCACCTCTTAGAATATCGCCCATTGAATTATCCACAACATATGCGACTAAGAATAAAAATATCTAATTATTGCCTGGAAAACTCGAGAAGAAAAATCCGAAACTACAGACATCCCTTTGTCTGCAGATTTGGGTTCTTCAAAATGAGCGACTTGTAAATACAGGCGTGAAGAACGTAGCAGAGGGAAACGAGAAACACTTCACGACAGTCAAACATTATTAACAATTTTTTATCCAGTCTTACAAGAAATCCGTTCTGTTATTGATGCAAAAATAAACGACAATTCAAGTATTGTAGATATGTTAAACAACACTGAAGGTCCTTAACGTCAACATTTTCTACTGTTTGGCATAAAGGATATTTTAGAAAGAATTGGCCTAATATCTTTTATAAATTACGTAATAAATGACTTAAAAAACGCTTATATATTTCCGAGAGAATCAAAAAGATCGATAATGCAAAACAATTATACTGTTAATGAAGACATCTTCAAAAATGTGGACATAGAGAAAATAGTAAAGACTGCATGCTTTAAAAGATGCATTAAATGATGGAAGAAATTTAGAAATGGAAGTAACAGAAGAAGACTGTTATTCATTAGATATTAAATAAAATAAGGATATAAGCAATTCTGCAAACTAAGATATCGATCTCGACTTTTACCTCCACTCAGACAAACTAACAAATTTTGAAACGGATGCCGAAACTTCAAATTTCACACAAAGATATAAAAATAACAGAAAATGGTCCTTTTATAAAAATCAATTTACCGCAAAATAAAACTACTATAATAAAAAAAAACAAGTTATTGTTGGTTACTTAGTGACAACAGTGAAAATAAGCTAGACAAAAACCAAAACCCGAGAAAAAAGTTGAAGCAAAAATTCTGGCAAAAATAAAAAAATGATAGTTTATTCAACTATTATTATTTAGTTAGAGAAAATATTCACAGATATACTTATTCACGTTTTAATAGAGAATAACAGTTATGACGTCATAAAAAGAATATAGTTTTGCCGGGAATTTCAAGAGAACTTTGGGGAATTGCTGGGAATTTCGGGGCATTGCAAACAACCTAAAGGAATTTCCAGGGTATTTTCAAAGTTTAGGGGTATATTGAGGAAGTTCAAAGAATTTTGGGGAATTTCGGGGAATTTTCCCTAAAATTCTGTTAGTGACTTACCCCTCGCACTCAAGATATTAAATTGTTTAGAAAGAAAATTAAAGTCCCGTTATTACCTAGATCATTCTATACATTGCTGGAATACATGGCGAAGCTTTTTTGTATATAACATGAATAAAACTATTTCTATTTCTACTTATAGGTTGATTTAGTGTATTTTGATACTAATGATCGGAATGTATTTAGCGTTTCTTGATCTTACCACTTTTAAGCTTGTTTGGTCATCCAAAAAGTTGTTCTGAAATATTGAGGGTCACTTTTATTATATTATTCTACATTAAATTATGTCAAATTGCCATGTTTCTGGTATTTAGTTACTTAGGTGCTATTTTACAAAAATTAGACTGTAATCTTGATAGTATATATTTCTTATTTAGCTATCCTGTTTTGGATTTTTATTATTAGTGTTATTGACGTGTTTCTATTTCTATTTCTAAGAAGTTTTGTTGCCTTGAGTATTGTTGAGGGTAAGTTCTTGGGTACCTATGCTTTTACTCTTACTGTAATGTTGGATTTTAATAAATTTTAGAATATTTTGTTTTTAGTGTTTTTCTTTTTTTACTTCTGTATGTTAATTTTAGTAATGAGTGAGTTTGTTCTGTCTATTGGCTCTATATTTTAAAAAAAAATTACTTCTTGTGTATTTTTTAGCTTTGTCAATAAGATCTACTTCTTGGACAATAAAGCACAGTTTTGATTTTGAATTGAATAAGTGATTTAGGAATGTTGCATAAAGGAACATTTTTTTAAATTACTCAAAAACCACTCATACTGCCAGATTAAAATTTTTATGGGCGAATTACCCTTCATATAGGCTGCAATTCAGGCCTAGTCGCATTTACTTACAAGCCGTCCTTGGGTACGAAATCATGGCTGATTACTGATTTAGGTATGTTGCATGAAGGGACTTTTTATTAAATTACTCAAGAACCTCTCATAGTGCCAGGATTAAATTTTTATGGTAAATTACCCTTTATATAGGTTACAATTCAGGTTTTGTCGCATTGACTTACAAGCCGTCCTTCGGTACGAAATCCTGGCTGCTAGCTGATTTAGGGTACGTTGCATGAAGGAACTTTTTATCAAATTACTCAACAACCACTCATACTGCCAGGACTAATTTGTTTTGGTAAATTACCCCTTATATAGGCTACAATTCAGGCCTAGTCGCATTGACTTACAAGCCGTCCTTGGGAATGAAATCCTAGCTGCTAACTGATGCCCAGTTTCTTAAAGTATGGATAACTTTATTCTTCAAATATTTCCTATGACAACGATTGTTAATACAATTGTAACCATAGTAATTATAGGTTTCATAACTTTATACACTAGATATCTGGTACTTCAGAAACCGGGCATTAGATATGTTGCTTGAAAGGACTTTTTATCAAATTACTTAAAGACCACTCATACCGTCAAGATTAAGAGTTTAGCGTAAATTACCCTTTAAATGCGCTACAATTCAGGCTAAATCGCAATCATTTGCATGCAGTCCTTGGGTGCGAAACTTTGGCTGCCAACTAATTTATACCGAGTTCAGTTTCAATTTTAAATACCAGGTTTTTTTATAATTAAGTTTAGTGATAAATTTAGAGCCTTACATAATATTATTACCCAATATTAATCTTGTTATTAGTATAAACAAAATTTAATATGATTTTGAAAAATGTCCGACGCCACTGATGGTTCGGCAATCTTCGGCCGGCCTGGCTGCTATCTCTGGCTGCTGTCTTCACGCTGGTTGGAAAGCCGAGCATATGTCTGGTTAATATACTTCACTCCAATTTAATTTGAAATACTGGTGAATTTCAACCATTGGATTTACAAATAAAATATTTTAAAGTAGTTGGCCTATCGCCGAGTATCATCACATTACTCTTCCACTATAAAATCCTAAATGAAAAGGTTTAGGATGAAGAAAACATCCTCATCAACAACTACCTTTTCCCAAATATCATAAAGGACAATAGAGACTTGCTTCAAATAATGAACTATGCAATATAAAATATTATGGGATAAAATTTTCACATTAGATAGGCAAAATGTTGTGAGAGAATTTGTACTTTGTATTTTTTCTTGTGTAAAAGATCTTACCTTCGAACGTCCTCGGTCCGTTATAATCAACGATTTCATTTGTGTCTTTCTTAAAGAATTTGAGAGTGGGGAAGCTAGTAATTTTAATAGTTTCCAATTCGTTGGCAGTTGAATCAATCTTGGCAATTACGATGTCTTCACTATCCCCAAAGTGTTCTGCAACCTAAAAATAATACCACATAATTCAACAAAAAATTCATTATTTTTATCATAAAAGTCTTACCTTGTCATAAATGGGAGCCAATTGTTTGCAATGGCCACACCAAGGAGCGTAAAATTCAACCAACACATTCTTGGAAGTATCTAGGGCCACGCTGTCGAAGTTTTCAGCCACCAAGACTTTTACCTAAAAATTCGTTAATATTTTATAACAATAGATTGTCAAAAACTGTTTTAAATGTAACCTTAAGATATCTATATGCATTTCCAAGGAGAACTTGTGAAAAAAAATGGTGTTACCAAGGCTTTACTGTGAAACAAATGCAGCATTATTTTTAGAATTGTATACAAATATGTGCTTCTGTAGCTCATTAAAAATTTAGATTAAATTGACAATAAATGAATACTTACGGGTTCTTTATCCCAATCTTCGGGCACGTCCTGGCTGAGAAGGTGTTGTTTCAATTTGCCATCCAGGAAGTCCTGTACGAATTTTTGCATGTTTTCGGCGGTTAATTCATCAGAGTCAGGTTTGTATTTCGCCATGTCTTCTTCCAACTTGATCAACCTAAATAGAAAAATGGAGGTTTGAAGCCAGAATTTCTAGGCAGGTGATTAACAGGTTCATAATAATGAAAAGCGGATAAGAAACAGATAACTTTATTTATTATTTCTATAACAGGATTTCAGAATACCAACATAGCTCTATTTAGAAAAAAACTACTATCAGCGATCTGAAAAGCCTGCCCGTGAGGGACTGTCCATAAAATTAAATTTGAAAATGTCTCATATTTTTTAAAGTTTTTTCTAGCTTAGGTCCTTGTAGCTACTTTAATCATTCCTGTGCCATAACGATATTTTGAACAGCTATCAAGGGATTTCCTAAGAAGCCTCTACTGGTACGAGAACCAAAAGCCTGCCCGAGAGAGGCTGTCCATAAAATTAAATTTGAAATGTTCTCATATTTTTAAAGTTTTTTCTAGCTTAGGTCCTTGTAGCTACTTTAATCATTGCTGTGCCATAACGATATTTTGAATAGCTATCAAGCGATATCCTAAGAAGCCTCTGTGGTACCAGAATCAAAACCCTGCCTCTGAGGGACTGTCCATAAAATTAAATTTGAAATTTTCCAATATCTTTTCAAGTTTTTTCTGGCTTATATCTTTAAAGCCACTTTAGTGAATATTCTACTTTCTATAAAGCTAAAACAAAAACTAATTTTTTACCTGGCAGCTGGAACTTCACTTTTCTTCATTCCAAAGAATTCCAATATCCTTTGATGGTCTTCCTCGGT
>MU191054.1:19929-38482 GCA_016904865.1 Pissodes strobi | reverse complement strand
TTATATACGAGGGCATGACAAAATATTGTTACATTTGTCGTCTGTGCTAACCAAAACTAACCCAAGGCTAACCCAAAGTAACCCAAAATTAAGGAAATTTTGCTAGGACGTAGACATGGATTCGTGTCGCATCGCGCGCAATATTTTGGATTGCAACTCGGGATTTAGCCGCTCGTCATAAATTTATCGGAATGTTATCGTTCGGCTTTGTCGAAGCGATGTATACCGGAACGCATTATTTTTAAACAATTCGTGTTGATATGAGCCGACCGGTGAGGAAAAAAATTGGAGTAAAGATTGCTTGCAGGAGATGTTACTAAATAATATCAATACGTATTTACAAATTCGCATTTGCAGATGCGAATAACTTTAACTAAAATTGGCATGTGAAGGGCCCCAACAGCCTCCACCCCAGTAGGTGTATTATGTTGGAGTGGTTAGAGGCACACTATATCCCTACATTTGCCGATGGAAAGGATATATGTATTGACAAAAATAAAACGGTATAGTGCTATGTATTTGCAGATACAAACACAAATAACTACCAAAAACAAATAACCACCATACTATTGCAACCCTCTTACATAAAATCATTGCATTAGAGGTAGCGAATTATTACACTCTTGGTTTCTGTTCAAAACAGAAATTACAGTATTTGCAGATACTGTAAATATGCTAAAAAATCGTTGCATTTGCAGATGCAGACGAAAGCATAACCAGGGTTAAGCAGCAAGCAAAAGGGTGAATAGTTCGTTGTATTAGTAGATACAATCCATCGTACCCACTGTCTGCAATTGCAGTTGCAGGTAGTGAACATATTCATGAACCTATTTTTCTGTTCAAAAACAGAAATTGCAGCATTTGCAGATGCTGTAACTAGGCTAATAGATCGTTGCATTTGCAGATGCAATCGATATAATAAGTAGCAAAACCAACAAAAATCTTTTGCATTTGCAGATGCATTAGAAGATCCTCTCACGCTAGCTGAGGAAATAACTTATCCGAATCAAGACTTACCAACATGAGAAGCACCAGATGGTCCTGAACAAAGTAAAGACCACGCTTTGTTAATAGAAAAAACTAACTCAAAAAAAAAAAAAAAAAAACAGTATGATAGAGAAGTATCCACCAACTGTAATGTCCTCCGACCATCAAAATTAAATCTCAAAGAGAGTACTAAATCCTGCCAAGGCAACTACTGTATCAATTACAGAAACAACTATGGTCCGTGGGATTAATGCCTTAGCCCTCCCTTTCAATAATTTAATTAGCCAACCGTTTGAACTAGAATTATACGTTCAAAATTGGCAGAAATTAAAGGTAAACAGTTCAATAATAGAGTGGGTACAGGATTATAAAATGCCTTTCAATAGGACACCACTCCGGTTAGCAAAATAGAAGACTACATAGGACGGCAAAAAATTTAATTTCAAAATACGCATTCTTGGGGAATACCGATCTTAAAGATGCATATTTCCTTATCCCTATGCACAGTAGTCAAAAAGTTGTTAAGATTCGTTTTTGCAACGTATTATACCAATTTAATTGTGTTTCATTTGGTTTATATACAGCTCCATATCTTTTCACAAAACTGAAACCAGTTGTAAGATATGTAAAATTAAAGGGTATAAAAACTTTACTCTACTTAGTCGATTAGCTAGTTATTGGTAATTCAAAAGAGAGCTTAAAAGTATAAATAAAATTACACAAACATTACAAGATTTAGGTTTTATATAAATTCTGAAAAAAGCGTAGTTATTCCCGCGCAACAATGCTCATTTTTCGGGTTTATACAAGAGAAAAGGGACCTACTGACAGAACAGTCTATTATCTTTTACCCTGAAAAATACCTACTCACATCTGCTTACAGAGAGAAACAACCATTGTGGAAGAAAATTTCCCTGGCTGTAGGGAAATTAGGAAGTCTCCTGAGAAATTAAACTGATTATTTTTTATTGCAAACTATAGAACAGTGAAAGAGAAATCGATACGTATTTTTTATTTCCACTAAGATGAATATTAAAAGAGCTATACTAGTTTTTAGTTTTGTATGTATATAGATATACTATGCATGGTGTGACGTAACAATTCATGTGTATTATGACATCATAAGCACATCTCAAGGCGCTGTATCTGCCTTATTTTTTGGCTTATGGAAAAAAGAAAAACACGTGTTCACTTATTTTTCATGGGCTATCAAAATCAGCAATAATAATAAAAAAAAATAAAAATAAAAATAAAATAAAAAATTGATGAAACTTCCTCATTGTCAGGAGAGCCTTTCTATAACAAAGCGTACCTAATGAAGCGATAAAAGTGATTATTTATTCATTGACAGATAGCGCCCTCAAACAATACGGAAATACTTACAATAAATAGGGGAATTTCTGGTTTTGTAAGCACCAACAAATATATACCAAAACTGTAAACTTATTGAGCTCCTAAACATTCAATTGTCTTCGGAGTCATCCTACTCTACCATGAACTCACACAAATCTGCACTTTCTCCAATATTGAATATTAAACAAAAGACGAAGCGGTTATAAAAGGGATTCTCAATGGAACATTTAACATAAGACCCCCAAATCCGAAGTACTCAATTACTTACTTGGGATTCCTACCCAGTTCTACAGCGCTTAAAGAGCATGTACCTTCACGAATCCTTCAATCTACAAATCTAACTTTAAAGCTAGTAACACTCTTAATACCAATAACGGCACACCGGCACACTGACAACCCGGAAGTAAAAATAGACAATATTTTTAAATATGAACACATAATTCAAATCAGATTCCTGGATAAAATAAAAGCAGGTGGCTTAAACAGACTTCAACCTAATTTGATATTACCTTATTTTACCAATCAACCTGAACTATGTATAGCCACACTATTAGAGACTTACATAGAACGCACAAAAGAAAAAAGGGTGCTACCAGTCAATAAAAGGTGAATAGTTCGTTGTATAAGTAGATACAATCGATCGTACCATCCACTGTCTGCAATTGCAGTTGCAGCTAGTGAACATACCTATTTTTTCTGTTCAAAAACAGAAATTACGGCATTCACAGATACTGTAAATATGCTAATAGATCGTTGCATTTGCAGATGCAATCGATACCACAAGTAGCAAAACCAAAGAAAATGTAATACTCACTCACAAAAAGTATTATCACCCAGACAGCAGTCAAACCATTAGCAGATGGGTCAAGTTAATACTAAGAGCCAGCAGTATAAACACGGAAATCTTTGGGGCACACAGCACGCGACACGGGGCAACTTCAGCAGCTCAAAGAATTTGAGTTACATTACAAACCATTCAGAAGACAGCTGGCTCGACAGAAAAATCAAAAGTATTCTCAAAATTCTATAACAAACTTGGCGTGGGTAATCTCACTGGATTTGCATCCTGTTTACTGAACCATAATTTCTACAGCATCATATAAATATGGAGCTACAATTATAACTTACTTACCAACTTGTTATCATATTACATAAGAATATTGGTATAGTATTAAAAATAAGTTAAAGGTTAATATCAGTTAAGCGTTAAACATGATATGTACCTTCATATGTGTGTTATTAAATCTAATGGTTATAAATTTGAATTTTAGTTTATAAAAAGGGCCTTACAAATCTAGGACTACAGAAATATCGCAATTTTCAGTTAATTTAGATTACATCGCAAATACTTTAAACATCTACAAAGTGTAATGAGGGACGGCGAAGATGCGAAGGATAATTATAAGATCAATCGACTTACCTGTAAGGAAGATCGATCGGAATTATCCGAGCATCTTCGCCGTCCCTCATTACAAACCCACCCAGTCTTTACCTTCTCCCTTTCACCCCAAATGCAATGTAATCAAAAATCTCACGAACCAAAATTGTAATGACGCATCAAGGCGATAAGCTCGAGCGGCTAGCCAGAGTCGGCTGAATCACCATGTTTTTAGATAACTTCTTTAAAAATTGTACCGATTGGGAAAAAGTTGTATACTACAAAGTGTAATGAGGGACGGCGAAGATGCTCGGATAATTCCGATCGATCTTCCTTACAGGTAAGTCGATTGATCTTATAATTATCACACACTTCCCCTTTTCACTCAAAGAGAACATTTTATACTTCTACTTCGAAAGAATGTTTCAAAAGTGATCGACACTGACATTTATGGGATAATATGAATTTGTTACCATAGCTGACTTCTCAAAAGATAACATTAACCCCCGAAATTTTTATCAATATGCAGTATATGGAGCTCAATAAATCCACTATTTTAAAAAATAACTATAACTTGTAATACATTTTTGAAAAGGGGAAGGAACAACCCTTAAGATTTTCAGAAAATATATAGGATGTTTCATTTAAAATAAGAAAGTTGTCCTATACCTAAAATTCGGCCATTTTATTTTCGTCACTTCCGGTTGTCAGAATAAGATGATATATACTTCAAAAAAACTTTCAGTAAAATAAAATTATTAGGAGAAAACTGCAACTCGGTAGCTTTTTCATTTACAAGTTATTTAAGATCAAATTGGGTCAAAATATGGATAACCACCCTGTATATGAAGGCCGTAAAATATACAATGGCCTTCCTGATCAAATTAAAGCAGTTGCTACATTTAAACTTTTTAAAAGGTCTGTGAATGACTTGATGAGGAAGAAAGTTTGCCGTAATGGATTCTATGCAGATAGTCTCACTTCTTAGTCGTATATGCATTTCAACTTTTGTGATTATTAATACTGTATTTAGTTTTTAGCTCGGCTTTTAGTATTATTTAGTTGTTATATTATGTATTTAGGTTATCAATGACTTGTCAATAAGGTTTCTGCATTCTTGGACCATAAAGTACTTTTTGATTGCTTGATTGGTTATAAATTGGATCCGGAAAAAGTCGAATCATCTCCGTGTGAACAGGTTGTAAGATCGATAAATATATTAGCATCATTCAGTGGTATGATTTGAAACCCATGTTGTAGTCTCCATTACTCTGCAAGAACTTCTTAAAGCTGAGTGCAGAAAATGATCTCTATCAAGGAATCAATTTAATAAAATAAAGGGGCCTGCCTTGGTTGCAAACTTTGATCGGAGGGAATACGGTATGAAGCAATTTCTAGAACTAGGGATCTCAAATTCATGGAACATTTACCTTGATGGTCGCAAAAAGCTAGGCGAAAAATAAAAACAGTGGTTTTTATTTTAAATTTTAAAAATCTGAATAGCTTTTAAAATCAGAGGATCGGCAAGCAACAAAGGTGCGACTACTAGTCTGACCTGAATTAACACGAGAAGAAACCCGGTGGGTTTCATTGGTTCAACCACAAGTCGCTCACCCTGACTTAATAACAACAATGCCAATGTCAGGAAGAGATAGCACTATAACAAGTGAATGTAACAAGGAGAACTCTGCTCTTATTGTATTACTTCGAATTATTATTACGTTAAAAAAAATACAATACAATATCCGTACCAATAAATTGGCCAGATATTTTTTCTGGAAATAAAATAAAGAATAAAAACTTTATGAAAATATCTATGCCACAAACAAAAATGTAAATTTTATTGTTAATTTGAGTTTGCACCTCAGAAAGATATACAAAGATCCGCTCGTTACAAGTAGATTCAAATCTAACATTCTGCCAAAAATTCTTATCGTCCGGTAAATACTGGATAGCAAATGTAATTCCTTGCTCTTCGTCAAATTAAATAAAAGTTTTGCAAGCGGCTGTACTTATCTTTATTTGGAACATTGCCATTGCCGACGCTGCACAATCTCCTAAAAGGTGAACTTTTCTACTACTAATCTTATAGTTTTTTTATCAGCGCCGCTTAAATGAGCACTTTTGACAAACTCTATCAAATTTTCTTATTGAAGGATTAAATAACACCGAAAAATAGCTGCAGATGTAATGCATGTATATGAGCGCATATCTACAATAAAACACAGTAAGTCTACGGATTTATGTGTCATTTACAGAACCTACAATGAAAGACATTATTATTGCAGCATGAAAGCGCCATAAACAAAATTTCGTTATGTTCAACAGAAAAGTTATTAAAAGTGACACAGAATGAAGAAGTTTCTGCTGCTATAGTGTAAACCGACCTTAAACGATTAACAAATTGGTTACTTTCTTAGCTAAAATTTAACTACATTAACAGAATTGCATTATCAAAGTCATCAGCGAACTCTAAATAAAATTATATACTACTTACTGTACCGAATGCTCACAATTAATGCGCAAAAATGCTTTTTTCTAATAACTACTAGAAGCCAGTGTTTTATTTTCTTAGGGTATTTCTTTGATTTATAGTTCACTGATAGAATTGGATCGAACCTGAGGCTTAAATTTAAGGCTACTTTATCATAAACTATACCACAAATAAACTAGTTTTTACGTATAAATCCACTGATAATATTTACTTTATACGTCACTTCTTTGATTTTCCTTACAAATTTATACTTGAAAAATATTACATACCTATGACATCCCCAAACTTCGGAAAAGAAGCGAGTGGGTGAGAAATAACAATTAGGTGAATACGATCAACCAAGTGATAAAGATAAAAATTATAATAATCAGCATTAGCTGAAACCGAGCCTAAACCCCTGACGATGATCAGAATGAGCTAAAATCAGGTCTAAATACATGAGATGCCCATAATTATTTGAAACATGTTCTAAATCCTTGAAGATATCTTATATTTGTCAAAATTAGTTTAAAATCCTTGAAGAAGACCAGCAGTAACAGAAGCTTGGTCTAGTTCCTTGAAGATGATCAACATAAGTCAGAATTTGGTATATATCTTGTATATATCTCTGAAGATTATTAGTATTATCCGAAACTAGGTTTAATTTACTAAAGATGCCTGACTTTAGTGGAAACTTGGTTTAAATCTATGAAGATGTCTTGACTTTAGTTGGAACCTGGGCTAAATCCATAAAAGATGTCTTACTCCCTGAAGATATCTTATATCATCCAAAACCTTCTTTAAATCCATGAAGATATCATACATTAGCCGAAAATTAGTTGAAACCTTGTCTAAATCCCTGAAGATTATAAATATTGATTGAAACTAGGTCTGAATTTTTGAAAATGTTCAGTATTGTCCAAAGCTAGGTCTAAATTTCTAAATATGTCTAGCATTAGTTCAAATCTTATCTAAATCCCTGAAGATGATCAGCTTTGGCAGACGTCAAGTCTTAAGCCTTGAAAATGATCGGCACAAGCCGAAACATGATCTGAATCGTAAATATGTTAGAATTAGTCGAAAACATGTCTAAATCCCGGAAGATGATCAGTATTGGCCATACCTCAGCCTAATTCCATGAAGGTGATAAGCATTAGTCGAAACTTGGTCTAAATCCCTGAAGATGACCATTGAAACCTTGTTTACATCCCTGAGAATTATCAGTATTGGCCGAAACCACTTAAAAAAATTTGAAGATGATCAGCAGTGGACCAAACTTAAAATATGCCGAATCAGTCGAAAACTTGCCTGAGTCCATAAAAACTTGGCCTAATTTCTTGAAGATGATCAGAATGATTTCAAACCTGGTCTATATCCCTGAATACCATAAATTAGTCGAAACCTTGCCTAATTCCCTGAATATCATTATCATTAGATGAAACATCGTCTAAAATTCTGAGGATGTCCAGAATTCTTTAAAATCTTGACTGAATCCATGAGGACATCTTACATTAACCGAAAGCTTCAAAATGATGCAGCCTAAGTGGACGAATCCTGACAGGTAACGCTAGGGCCGGGAATTTATAGTGGTACAAAAGTCGGATAATTATGGAATATACCACATAGTTGAAAAACGGCACGTGTCACATAACCTAAAAATTATATGATCTACTGAGAAATGACGTGCTACGTGTCAAAATTGATGGCGTAAAACTGCCAAGTCACAGACTCCATGGGTCAAAATTGACATGTGACTTAATCTAAAAATGTAATAGACAACGTGGATGCAAAATGGCAAGTGACAGACTGACAGATGCCATGCGACTGAATTGATTGTTGGCAGATGCCACGCTATCCAAAAATGACCTAGCCTATTTCCCTGAAAATTGATAGATACCATAGGCGCACAATCTATAGCAAGAAAGGACTGCGATTATCATATAAATATAAAATAGACGAGAGCTAGTTTCAAGTAATTCGACGAAAAATCAAAGGTTTTTACTTAAATTTAAAAAGTTCCGACCTGTATAATACTACAAAGAAATGTATCTAGAGAATAAAATAGATTTTTCGTCCATTTAGACACATTTAGCATGAAAATGATAAAGTAGCCTTAAGTGAAATTATAACATTTTACACCGTATATGTTCCTAACACTTCATATTCAAATGTGATATATCTGAATATTACAAGAAACAACATCACTTAGAATTTAAATTGTCATTGAAAGAGTGATTGATGTTTTTCGAACTTTTTTCATTAAGCCACTGACACAATGGAACGTTGCCGTTCGTTCGCATTCGTTTGCGTTGCTACCCGCTGGCTGGCAACGTTCCTCAAGGCCTGCCACATTTGAACGAATTACCTGAAATATTTGCATCGTCAGTGTTCCATCAATTCGCGTCATTAAAGAAAACTGATATTCTTTTTTATTACGTCCACACTACAATCGCGGCAAGGCATTTCCTTTTGATATTTTTAATTTACCGACGGCGACGGGAAACGTTCGTTCGCATTACTGACCCTTCGCGGCCATTCACGCCCTCATAAAAACGCTGGAAATGACAGTTAACGCCTGCGAACGAATGGGGACAAATCCTCATCAATGCAATAATGTGAACGAATGCAAACCTTCGTTCCAGTGTGTAAGCGGCTTTACACAATTAACCACTTTTTTACACTTATTATTCTTAAGCCGCTTACACATTGGAACGTTGCTGTTCGTTCGCATTCGTTTGCATTGCTACCCGCTCGCTGGAAATGTTCCTCAAGGCGTGCCACACTTGAACGGATGACCTGAAATATTTGCGTCGAAAGCGTTCTATCAATTCGCGCCCCTAAAGAAAACTAATATGCTTTTTTACACGCGTTCATACTACAACATTTATGCATTCGTGGCACCTTTTATCATTTTAATTTACCGACGGGCGATGAGAAACGTTCGATCGCACTGCTGACCCTTCGCGGACAATTGCGACCTCATAAAATCGCTGGAAAAGACTGTCCACACCTGCGAACGAATATGGGTGAATCCTCAGCAATGCGAACGAATGGAAACCTTCGTTCCAATGTATCAGCCGCTTTAGATAACAAATAGATCAGAAATGCGAAATAAATAATTATTATTATAAAAGGAAAGGATTAAATTGATTCATGTCTAACTTTAGAACAGTTTAACAAGAAATATATTTCGATACATATTAATAGTTAATGGAATCTTATAATTATAATTTTTTTATCTAAAACCATAGGGATATGTAAGTAGAGAAATTGATAACACTTATAGAGAAATGGATAACACTTATGATGAAATACTTTGAGCATTAGAAACATTAACACTATTTTTTAGGCACATAAAGAAAATCTAGAGGGAAGAAAGTTTTTATGTAGAGGAAAGTTTGATGAAATTGGAGATACTTTTGATTGATTATATTCTCAGCTATTAATCCTAAAATTATTATCAGCCGATTGCACCGACATACATTTATAATAGTTCACTAATCTAGGATTTACAAATTTAAATGAAAATTATTGCGCAGCACCGCAAATCACAATGAAGTTTTGGCAACTTCAAAAATTCAGGAAATTTTTATTTTCTCCCCTACATAGTGTAAAAATATCGGTTGCTGTCGAAAAATATACTATTATTACTATAGTAAGTAATCGCAAACCGTGTTAACCTATTCCAGAAGCTTCCTTCATATTCACGGCTTTCTTTTAAATTATATATGAATAAATGGATGCCTATGTTGCTTTATTATTACGAAGTAACGAACAAATAAAAGAAAATAATTAGAAACCACATACGTCAAATGATTGCTTACGTTATTGATATCTGTGATATATATTCTGGGCAAATAAAAAAAAATAAGCCAAGTTTTCTCGTTACTAAAAACACCGGAATAAAGTTAGCAATCAAAAAGTCATCCCTGAGCATCTGTTGATTGCTTTCAGTATCAGCTAAAGTAAGTCTTTTTAAACTTTAATTTGACTTTTTATCCCCTAAGATATATTGACTTCACTCACACTCACACAACTCTATCTACAATTTACATATCAAATCTTTTTCTATAAAAATACTTAAGATGATCATTTATTTACCACCAAACGTAAACCAATTAATTAGGCAACAGTTGTTGCGCTGGCCGCATCCTTAAGGGTAGGTACCATCTTATTTATTATATATTGCAAACACATTTAAAAGGGTTTTACGCGCAACATTTTCTAATTCGCCCTAAAAGGGGATTATACTTATTTCGGGCTAAAAAGTGGCATAGTTACGAGGTTGCTGTAGTAAATTGCTTGACTGTGGATTGGTAGGATTTTGCCTGAGGTCAAGTTTTCTTTTGGGACTGACCACGTGCGGTGGATTCCGGAACAAAATACGCCGTTTCTATACTCAAGGAATAACTACAGGAGGGATCCTTACTCCCAATTCGTCATCACCATCGAAAACCCCTATGTAGCTAGGTAAATAAATATATATGTCTTACATTTTGTACATACTCATTTATTTTCTGTACAGGGGGATTTCTTTTATCAGGGTGTGGGATTTCTTTTATCAGGGTGTAAGCTACTGAAATATAATTTTCTAATGAGTCTCTGAGGGGGATGAGTCTACTGCACAATACTGTTATCTAGCCAGTGTTACTTTTGAAAATGTATTAATTCTTGCACTTATAGCATGCAATATCATCAATCATAACATCACTTGGGTCAGGAACGGGCATAGCATGACTAATTATGCTCATTATTTCTACAAGAAGTAATATTCTGGGGAAAACAAGCGTATTGAATAATCTTTCATGAAACCGTCCTCCACTAGCCATATGCCAATATGGTAGGAATTAAGTAGCTAAGCAAGTAGCTACCAGTCAGTACAATTGGTTGTGTTTCATTGGTACCGACTGTAGCCATGGAGGTATGGGCATTACCTCAAATGCCACTGAGAGGTTATGGGTCCCAAGGCGCTTAGCAGTAGTCCACGTGCAGAACGTCGGAGGCGATATCGGCGAAGATCAGTAAAGATAAGTTTAGGTTACATTTGTGATATTTCTACCTAATGTTATTGGCGTGTTATTAGTATCTTCCAGCGCTGTATTATATTGCGTGTTTTAGTATTTTCCAGCGTTGTATCATATCGCGTATTTTAGTTTTTCTGCGTAGTATTGTTATAACTATTTTCGGAACTGTTTCGGTGTAAGCATAGTTTACCTATGCGAATCTAAATAACTGCTATATTTCCTAGTGTGGATATATTAATGCTTATAGTTTTTCTATATATTAAATTTCCTTTGTCTTACAATCTGATTTATATTGTGTTAAACGATCAACATTGTCGTTCTCATTTATTGACTATCCAGTTATAAATTTACATAACGGTATTTCATAATCTGAATCAGTAAGGTTGATTTATGTACAACTGCGAGTCGTATACCATGGTAAACGCGCACAATGTTTTAGTAGCTACAATTAGACTGATAACTCTTAATTACTAGTATGATGATACAATAGATGCCTTATGTATATTGTCGTTATTAATTAATTTGTTGAACTTGGTTTTGATCTTTCGTAATCATTTGGTATTATATTGTTTCTTCTGTTATAATAGCTAAACGTGCCTGCTAATTGCTCGATCATTCTTTATCTATTTCGCTTCTATTATAATTCAAATTACTGTCTGTATGTATATGCAACTGATCTAGTTCTATATTTATGAGCATATAGGTTATTAATTCTTTTTAATTAAGCTCTTACATTATTATTTTTTTATATATCTATCATTTTATTTATTGAAAGAGATATGACAACACGTTAACGCCAAGCCTAACGAACGCCAATAAACTTAAACCTGCACGAATGTTACCGTCTTTTATTGGCTCTAAAATACCTCAACCAAATAAGTGTAGTTGATAGTAGTTTGGTTTTAAATCCCCCTTGTGTAGTGGATAGTCATTTGATTTTAAATCGCCCTTAAGGATTCTTAAGACCGAGGATCTTCTTGTTTAGGTCTGCAGATTTAGTTACTTCAACCTGGTGGCGCTCTGGTCAAGAGTAAATAATTGACCCACTCCCACGCCGACGAGCAAGTCGGAGCATATATGTTGCGCTGGCCGCATGCTTAAGGGTAGGTACCATCACAGATCTATAATAGCTATGCAACAGATGCCTACTCCGGTATTAAAAGTGTCGCTCGCCAATGATGAAATAAACTTAAATATTTTCCTATTTAGACGCGTTTTGCCCCTCCGTGTTGCCAAGTCACGAACTGTAGTTTACCTTTCATATCACATTATGGTATTACTCATTTTCTTGGCAATAGTATGTTATTATGTCAAATTAAAGTTCATTATCAGATTCAGTGAATGGTGTGCTTGAACATGGACTAAAAACTCACCTTAAATATCGGTGTAAAAGGTCATTACAAATTTTGTTAACTTATACTGTAATATCTCCTATTTGTATTAAGTAATACCTAATATTATCACCCAGGTTTTTGTTTCAAAGATCAAAGGAATTTTTGAAATGTTTATCGACATGTCAAAGCACCCTTTAATTTTGTTTTAAACTCTACTATCAATATTATAAATTTGTTGATTTTGCCGTTTTATTAATAAACTATCAGAAATAAAAAATTAAAAAATCGTATTTTTCTAAAAAATATGTTTGTGTTAATTTGATAAAGATAAGTGCCGGACAAAAAACAAATTTAGAGTTTCACATATATTATCTACAGAGTTTTATGGCACTGCGGGGTTAGAAAAAACAAATAGTAAATAGAAAAGTAGATGTTGAGAATATAAAAGTAAGCTGGTTGAAAACACGAGTTACGTAGTCACGATTCCACAAGAACCGCAACCTAAGCACGAGTCAGCGGAAGATTACGAAAAACCAAGGAGCTTCGTCAGCAAGCCGCAATTTATAATTTTATGTTTAATACTTGTGAACTTCATTCTTTGCTTAATTGTACTTGTCAGTAGTAAAATAGTTGTTTTTAAAAATAACTTTCGGCGTACGAATTACTTAAGTGGCGCATTCGGTAGGATTGTACGCTAGTGCATTTCGGGTAGTTTTCGAATAACTGAAGCCAGTATGCCTAGTTGGGTTTCAACCCTTACGTACAATCAGAATTGAAGAATCTACGTCCGAAGACATCAGCTCCAGTCCTAGGCATTGCAGAATCTCAGACACCGCTGGTAGGGCGAGGCAAGAATCGGGAATGAAGTGAAAACTACAAAAAGTCACTAATAAAAACTAATTTTCATTCGGAAAAAAAGAGAAAATGATAATAATGACTAAATTTACCACATTACACAGATACCTTTATTTGAAATAATTACAGGTCATGTAAAATTGGCAAACCCCTTTGATTTAAATGACATTGCTATTACTTCTAGTTATATACTATCCCATAAACGTTAAATACATTGTATGAAAAGATAGAAGTAATTAACGAAAACACCAAACTCGATATAATTTCTAAACGACATATAGATAGATCTGATCCTCCTGACTTTAATTGCCAAAATATAACATATATTAAGACTTAAGCACGTGGAAAAGACCTACCCAAATTTAAGAAAGTACAACTAGTCGGACAGACAGATATTAAATTACAAACAGATAAAACTTCTTATCATAAAAGTTTTGCCCGAAAACCTAAAACTAATAAAAGACAATCTTTTCAGAATTCTAGCAAGCTCGCCAATATTGCTAATATATCTATTCCTGGGACTTCAAAGTAAAGCCACTGTACAAGCCGACGCGGACAGATAAGTAATATGGAAAAGCCAATTCTTCCTACCTAATTAGGGACTGCCAAATTAGTTTATAATAGACATATGTTCTTGTATTAAGTAGACTTAAGTTACTTAATTAAGCAATTATAGAATAAAGAAAAATAGTTATAAATCACTTAAACGCTTTAAACGCTTCAATCACGCATCATGCAATGATAGATCGCCTCCTCGTGGTGCACCCTGGGTAACGCTAAAGATCTATCACCACTGGATGCCAAACTAGCTATCACTCTCTCTTGGCTAGCAAATCGATACAGAATTTTAGGATATGGAAAATACAGATACTATGGAGAATTGCAATTGCAACGGTGCTTCTCAGCACCAATTGACGAGGCATGTTGGACCGACCCTTCGCATATGCCAATTAAATATAGAGGGAATTAGCAGGTCAAAATCGGAAACCCTCTCAAAATTAATGACCGAAAATAAGATTGATGTCATAGCCATTCACGAAACACATGCACCAACAGAATCAGATCTTTCCAAGCGAGGTAAGGTCTCAGGATACCGCATGATTGGAGCTACTTACAACGATGTTTATGGGACCGCAACGTATGTGTGCAATGGGATCCAAGATGCCAAGATGACGGACTGGGGCTGTGAGAGTGATGTGTTTGTTATCACTACAGAAATAAACGGTATGAACATTGTAAATATTTACAAACCCCCTATGGTTAACTGGCCGTCAAATGTAATTAAAACCTCAGACAACCTACCTACAATAGACATCGGAGATTTCAACAGCCATCATAACCTGTGGGGATATGAAAGAAACGACGACAATGGTGAAACACTTCTAGAATGGGCTGAAAGTAACAACCTCCACCTTGTCTATAGCTCCAAAGATAAACACACCTTCTTCTCCAGAAGATCAGGATTAATCCTGATCTCTGCTGGGTTTCGAGTAACTCACAGATGCGGCCACTTCATAGTTTCCGAACCGTGCTCTCAGATTTTCCCCACAGCCAACACCTACCCGTAGTAATTGAAATAAGCAATCAAATTCCCATCGTTGAATCCACACCGAGGCCACGCTGGAACCTTAACAAGGCAAACTGGCCCGAATATGCCAGACAGCACGACACCTGCGTTCGTTTCATTGAGCCTAAAGCCAAGAATTACCACCGTTTTGTGAGAATGGTACTCGCTATAGCCAAAAAGCATATACCACGTGGTTTCCGGAAGGAATACATCCCGGGCGGGACGGAAGAGAGCCAACAACTATATGACGAATTTGTACAATCAGGAGACCCGGAGATTGCTGACAACCTGCTTTCATCCCTGGACTCAACTAGATTGAATAAATGGAAATCAACTGTAGAACACCTCGATTTCTCTCGCTCTAGCCGGAAGGCGTGGGATCTACTGCGCAGACTGGGTGAAGCCAGCAGAGGACAGCATTCGAATAACGCAACTATTGACCCGAATAAGATAGCCAGTAGAATAGTCGAGGTCTCCCGCGCTCCATCTGACAAGACCCACACGGTGTCTACAAAAAAAACCGTAAAATAACTTAAAGCAAATACCCCATCAACTTCGGAGTACTCAAGCGGCTTCACATTAGATGAAATCAACAAAGCACTTAGTCAGACCAAAGCGGGAAAAGCAGCTGGTGTTGACGTACCCCGAATTTCTGGTTCATAGCGGCGCAAGAACACGACAGTGGCTTTGGGGTTTCTTCAGTGATGTAATGGAGACCTCTATGCTACCCCCAGAATTTAAGAGGATAAAGATCATTGCAATCCTGAAACCTGGAAAAGATATCGAATTACCTGAGAACTACCCACCGATCGCCCTTTTTAGTTGTTGCTATAAACTCCTAGAACGACTTATATATAACAGAATATATGCCACCATTGACGCTGCTGTTCCAGTCGAGCAGGCTGGTTTTAGGAGTGGATGCAGCTGCTGCGACCAGGTGTTGTGTTTAACAACTTTCATTGAGGCTGGTTTCGAAAAGCGTGAAAAAACATCTGTCACGTTTATTGACCTTACGGCCGCATATGACACTGTGTGGAGAGAAGGCCTTCTCTACAAACTGATGAGGGTCATACCTTGTCTTAAAACTTGCCAGCTAATAAATATCCTCCTGGCCAACAGATTATTCCAGGTATGTATTAATGGCACCATGAGACAAAGCTGAACAGGGTTCAGTACTTGCACCATTGTTGTTTAATATCTACACAGCTGACCTACCTGAAACTAAATCCAAAAAGTTTGCCTATGCCGGCGTCTTGGCCCTTACATTCCAGGATAAAACTAAGACAATGGGAGAGTGGGCCTTAAACGAAGACTTAATAGCACTTGCCGACTACTTCAAACGATGGCGACTCCGTCCCAACACCAGCAAAACTGAGGCTTGCCTCTTTCACTTGTCTAACCGTTATGCGAACGACAGTCTCAATATTACTTTTAACGGCAGGGTCATCAAACATAACAATACCCTTAAATACCTGGGTGTTACACTCGACAGGACACTGACCTTCAGAGATCATCTTACGAATATAGCCGCCAAAATAAGAACACGAAATAATATAATAAATAAGCTCGCCGGTACGTCATGGGGTGCCGCCGCGACCACATTGCGAACCTCCGCGTTGACTTTGGTATATTCTACCGCAGAATACTGTGCACCGGTATGGCTAAATAGCGCTCACACCAACAAAGTCGACGTTCAGTTAAACCAAACGATGAGAATAATAACTGGAACTATTAAATCAACTCCAGTGAGATGGCTCCCTACTCTGAGTAACATCGCCCCGCCGGACATACGACGCTCGGCAGCACTGGCTAGAGAACACCGAAAAATCATGTCAAACGAGCGCTTACCGATCCATGAAGAAGCCCCATTCATCACACAAGGACGCCAACGGCTGAAATCTAGACATCCTCCTATCAGAACCGCCTCCGAAGTGACTGATGGATACAATATGAAAGAGCAATGGACAGCTAGATGGCTGCCTACAACAGAATTTTACTACATCCAAATAACCAACCTTGAACTCGGCTTCAATGGCTCAGTCCTCCCAGGTTCCATTTGGGCAAAGCTGAATCGAATACGGACAGGACGGGGTAAATGTGCCGACTCCCTACACCGATGGGGCCTCGCCGCCAGTCCGCAGTGCGATTGTGGATCACCGAGACAAACGATTTGCCATATCGTTTCAGACTGCCCAAACCGTGCTTATGGCCAAAACCTACAGGACTTCGTAGAATGCTCTCAAGACGCAATCGAATGGCTGTGCAATTTGGACATTAATGTATAGTTTGTTAGAGGATCTATGATGTGATATACATATATGTGTTATGTCTTTATAGAGCTTTGTACACATTTTTATTTTTTACTTATAGTTTCTTTTTATCGTATTGTAAACAATCCATACGCTAAATAAATAAAATAACGCATCATAAAACTTACTTTTAAGAACCGAATATTTAATACAAATAACTTCTGATAAACTCGAAAATTTACACCCACATGTTCGTAACAAAAGAGGATTATTAATGTGGTGGGTAAAATAAATAAATGGTTATTTGGTATATTAGATTCTGACGACGGAAAGGATATAATCAAGCAATCAATATCTTACAAGATAATCAAAAGAACATTACCAAAGAACTTAATTTGCAGATTTCACTTTCACAAGTCCTGATCAATAGGTTTAATAAAACAATAACTATATTTAACAAAAATCAGGAAAAACTTGAATATGGTTTAAAAACGTTCCAAATATCGGTACAATGCACAACAAGTACTTACAAGACTGCCTATCTTTCAAGGCATTGTATTGCAAGGTAATTTAGATTGCCAAAATCTAATAATAATAATAATCATGTAACTTAGAAGATGCAATAATGTTCGCTATAGTAAATACGTTACACAATAGCATACTTTCGTGTATGAATTAAAATCTACGTTAAACTATTTAACGGAAATTTACAAACAAAACGAAATCCCAAAATATAAATATATATTATCTTATTATCAATTTTTGGGAACTCAAGTTAGTTTTTCAGACACAAAAGTAATTTTTGCTATTTATGTACCTATATTAAGACCCGAAACCTTAACCTTCTATCATAAATATCCAATAATCCAAAATCAAACCATGTTCATTCCAAGATACCCTTATCTGACACAAGAAGAATCAAGAACAAGAAGACAATTTTTCACTGATACTTGCCCAATAATCGAGGACATGTACTTCTGCATAGATAAATTCACCCTTAAGATAAATGTGTCGAAAATATGCTAGATGGTTCAGAAATAAAGAATTGCCAAATTTCAACGGTCCAATTCGAGGAACCAGTTGTTGAACAAATTTCCAGAGAATTGATCCTTGTATTGCCAACAAAGCACGAACAATTCTTGGCAAATTGTAACAGAGTTCAATATTTCCAAATTAAGCAATCGGTCCTTATCAAGATTCCAGAAATATGTGAGGTCCAAATTAATGAAAAAAGATTCTTCAATCACGTTAAGATCCAAAAGGGCAAACCGTTGATTCTACCCGAAATCCGGCTGTCCACATTGAACGCCACACAGATTTTGGTAACACCAAA
>MU191054.1:3455-14929 GCA_016904865.1 Pissodes strobi | reverse complement strand
ATCCGGCTGTCCACATTGAACGCCACACAGATTTTGGTAACACCAAATATTATTAAAATCAGTTTCCATGAAATTTGCGAACTGAATTGTGTATGATTGTCATAACTTTAACACTTATTTGCGAGTAATTTTTTTGGGGATGGTCCCGTCCGATTATAACGGTCATCCTCAAAAAGAACAGAATTAAATCAAGGAAAAAAATAAAACCGTTTTGAAAAAAAAATTAAGACAAGAAATCAATGAAATTGCTTAGAGAGCTTACTAATAACACTAATGAAAGTGATGAACAGCGATGGCTTCTTGTGCAACTTATAAAACGTCTTTTATTGGAAGTGGACAGACTAATTGCAAGAAGAATAAAAATTCTAAATACGCCCACAATGATGCCGTCACAAGCGAGATCAAATGATGTAAGTGTTGTGATGGTGAATATAGCGAGTGTTGAAGATTCGTATGAATGTAACGTATGCATGGAATGGGTGCATGAATCATGTAGTCAGAAAGAAATGCTAAAATTTATTTGCAGGTCATGCTACTGATTTTGTATTTTTTGCATTTTAGTTGTAAGATTCATGTATCATATTTAGAATTTAATATGAATTTTGTTAGTTAGGTACGTATAATTTAAAGAAATCTATGATTTATCACGTTTTGTTGCCACTGGCTTTTTCAATACATTATGTGACTCTTTCAGTGCTAACGTGTCATGAAAAAGACGAAAAGCATTTTATATTCATGCAAATATTATTTTGAGCAAAATATGATTCAATATGAATTTGCTGTTCTCAAGACTTGCTAATAAATAATTGATTTTTACATGGGACTATTTATTGTGTTCTAAAAAAAGCCATATGTAATATATTTTGAAAAGACAGAAATTGGATCTTTTATGCTCACTTTCCCGTATATAAAAAATCAGATCTTTTACATATTCTTCTTGGAAAATCACAATTCTATATCATTCTCGAATAACATCATCAAAACTCATATTTAAACAATAAACGTAAAGTATAACATACAGATGCAACCGTTAATGAGTAATGAAACATGCCAAAACCCCCAAAAAGCTCGATTGTTAAGGTTAATTCAACTTTAGTCGGGTCTGGGTAAAGAATTAATTGAACATTGAGTTGTGTGTGCCTAATCTCAACTTAATACGTGGTGAAATGAACAGATTGAATTTAATTCGATATTGGTATTAATCTAGAACTATATACTTTGGGTGCAATCGGCTAACGCATTCAGAGCTGGACTGGACCACTAGAATATTGACACACTTTCCCGGCAGATTTCAGTTTAAATATGAATTTGTTACATCTAATATAATTATTATCGTAAGGTTACAATATAACAAGGATCCTTCATCTAATTTATCAGTAATGACCTGCTGATTTCCTTTTTTAGTATTGGCATGTATTAAATAATAACGCATTATTCTTACAATTACTGCATCAATTTTAAATGAGCTGATTGTGCGAGGTGGTAGTAGTAAATACAAAACCATCTTTCTCGACTTCAATTATTTTGGTATATTAAAAAAATAAGTGAAATTCTTATTTGGTAGTATGTTCGCTCTCGTAGTCTAGAATTAGGCTGTGTCAATTTTCCAATCTGTTCCTAGCTCTGAACGCACTAAAGACAACTATAAACTTGAAATTTATTACACACGTAGAAAGGAGTCAAGATTATTAGAGATAAGATGCACTTAAAACTCCGATTATTGATATATCAAATCACGCTCAAAATAGATATGATACAAGATATTTCAGAACACTAGCACTACATGACTATTTGACTTCTGGAGTTAATAGGAATTTAATTTTTGTTTGCGCAAGTCTAACACAAAAAATACAGCCATTGCCAATTTTCATACGTCTACTTCGGTGCATATTACAAGTATGCGTGATGATTCTTGGAAATAAGTAATAAATCGGGCCTCTTTTAACTAAAGAAAATATATTTGGCCGCAGTCTTTCACGTAACTTTAAATACCGCCAAACTATGCAAGAAATATTCTAAATTCAGAGTGTTCAAAATACGATTAGTACCTCGAGCTAGTCTAATTTACATGTAGATATCTATTTACTTTTAGCTTAATCTTATTTGGCACACCCTGTAGACTATGATAACGTGAATATAACTACACAACTTCCTGTATTTTTCTTTACATATCACAAGTTGATTTTTCCTTTGGTATATAAATATATTTGTTAAAACTTAAACTATAAATAGGGAAATTTATAACTACTAACAATGTTATAACACTTGAAATATTAGAGTGATGGAAATTACATTACATGTCACTTTCTTAGCCATGACTGACTAATATTTAAATAATTCAAAAACCTTTAATTTCCTAAAACAATCGATACACACGTAAATCTTAAACAAAATTAAAATTATAGCAAATAGAACGAGATAGCATGATTTTTAGAAAGCTTGTAACATGTAATGAAATTCTAGTGGTTTAAATAAATCACAGATAATTGACGTCAAACAATGGCATTTACAAACACTTACAATTAGAAATGGCAAATAACGTTACGTATGTTTTTAAATTCATTTAAAATTACATGAAAAATTAACCTTTGCCCATTCTAATAAGGTTTCACTGAGCAGTTATATTAATCCTTCAAAACTGAACTGGCTTCTTTTCCAATAATACTTCTTAAAATCAACGGCTAATTAGTTACTCAACTTCCATTTAGCCTTCGGAAACAATTCAAAACCAATATTAATATTTGTTTAAATTATTAATGTTGCAACATTGGCATGACAAATTAAAATGGGCAAAAGCCTCATAAGAACAGGATTGAATAGATACTATATCTAACAGAAAAATGATACTTGAATATTGGACCACTCAATAGAGTAGTTTTGTAAAAGGATGGAACTATAGGTGATATATAAGGCTCACTATTTTACGTATAAACCAATTATGAATATATTTTTGGAAATATTTTAATTTTACAATATAGGTACGACTCGCACCGTTATTTGTTAGCCCTATACAGGTCTAAACAAACCAACGTGGAACTGTGAAACTTACGTGATGTGACTTGCAGACAAAACTTTTTTTGCAACTTATTATTTATTCATGTGGTATTAAAACGTGCATTAAGCATTCCATTTTTTACGCGGTGCGTAAAAAGTATTGATAAATTAGATACATCTTTTCACGAGGTGTTTGAAGGGTATTGATAACATGTGTGAAAAGTATAGTTTTCAGGAGCAATTATTAATGTATTTTTAAGCAACTTCAAACCAATTGTGGGAAAGAGAATATGGATATACCCAATAAATAAAGACAGGCCTGGTTATAGAGAATTTCATACATGAATGCTTCAACTTCGACCAGATGGAAGAAGATTCTATATTTATTTCAAGATGACTAGAGTCGACTTTAATGAAATTGTGACCTAATTAAAAATGAAATTTCTAATGAAGATACAATTATTATATTCAAGTAATTTATCTAGAGAAACGTTTGGCGCTTGCGTTAAGATAAGATGATTTTAAAAATATATTTTCCATAATATCTATGAAGCATGGACCTACTATTTTAAAACAAAATATTATTCAAAATTAAATTTTTGATACCTATAGGTATAGCAATAATTGGTAAAAATATCTATGTAATAGGGACATTAATTTAAGTGTCTACTCGATTGACGCTTTTTCTATACGTTATTACGAAATAGAAAACCTATCCCTATACAGTGAGGACATAAAGTCCGTCGCCTCTATTCTAACTTTTGAACTGCTTGATATACTGCGACGAAATTTGGAACGGTATTATATGAGAACTCTCTATTTTTCGAGCAAATAATGACAGCTTTAAATGTCAAAATAACCATTTAGGGCAGTTTTGATTTTTTTTTAATGGAAGAGTTTGTCATGAGATACTTCATTTTGGGGGTCTTTTTATACTTTAATTCAACCTTCGACTTTGAAAACATTTGATTCATACATTCTCAAGTATCGACCAATTATAGATTTCATTTTTTTTATACCTAGTTTCAGGCAGTATGTACTTTTTATGCCACCGTATGCAACAATTAACTGTAGGTGCCATGGTTCCCTGATATTTGTCATTTTAAAACGTGCCTGTCAAGTGTTCTAAAAACTTCGAGCATGTCATTTAATTCAAATGGCGCGTTCGCTAGAAGACAACATACAAGCAGTTATCATCTTTGGAGAGGCTAATCGGAATTATCACGCTGCTCTTTGCATCTTCAATTAACGCTTTCCGGAACGGCCAATGTTTAGAAATACTTTGAGAAGCTTTTATCAAAATTTCAAATATTAGGTATTAAAGAGGCCACCATCACGCTTTGATGGTATGACAAACATCAAAGCGTGGTTTCCACGTCTGGCTTTAATTTGTTAAATGTTTAAATTATGTGAACCTTTCTTATAATGTAGAGTGTTTTTTAAATTTTGATGTGACCGTTGTCGTTTTGATGTTGTTTGTGCCTCTTGTGGATATCTTTTGTTCCAACTGACAAGTAACACTGATGATGGCTAAGGCCAAAAGCGATCTGTTACGCTGATTAGACGTCCTTTTTGGATTAAAATTTTTGCATGGAATACAAAAGTTTTTTCATTTAGTACATTTCGTACATGCACACAGCCTTCACTCTTCATTCATCCAATAGAGTGGCCAACTCGCTCACCGGACCTGACACCTTGATTATATTCTATGGGGCTACGTCATATCTCAGGTTTATAAAATGGTACCGGAATCTCTGAATGCACTTCGACAACGCATCGCCGATGTGTGTGCAGGAATAAACCATGCAACCTTTCACAATGTTAGGCAAGAATTCTCTAACAGGATGTTCTTTTGTCAAGAGGTCCAATGCGGGCATTTCCAACATCTATTAGGATGAAAATTTGACGTTTTCTCTGCTATTCTCAATAATTATTATAATATTCTCAATTTTCTTAATTAGCTTGTAATTAAGTTCGATTAGGTGAGGTTAAGTTAGGTTATACTTTCTTCAATTATTATTACATTCTTTTTAATTAGTTTTGTAATTAGGTTTTTCTTTTCCTTCGATTTTGCGTAGTTCTCAATTGCCTTACTCCATATATGTGTCATATAGGCCAATATATATCCTGTCGATCTCTGTTTGCGGAAGCCAAATTGGTTATCGCTAATTATTCTGTTGGTCTCTATGTACATGAGCAGTTGCTGATTGATTGCCCGCTCCATGGCTTTAGAGATTATTGACAGCAAGACAATTGGACGATAGACTGATGGCGTGGTTTTCTTGACTGTTTTGGTGCAGGTTGCCCCCGAGCGACGTTCCCAGAAGATGGTTATATCCCCTTTCAGTAAGACAGGAAAAAAGTCTGGAAAGAATGGGTGTTATATCGTTGCCACACGTTTGCATTCGTTTCTCGCGTCGGTAAAATAATTGCGATTTTCAGCGGTCTGATTTTGCTGCAAGTACTTGTAGGCTTCTGTTTCCTACCTACGGCTTTTCGCATCTTCTGTCGAACCAGGGCTCTCCTTTTGGCGGTAACTTGATGGAATTTGGGATGTACGCTTCCACTCCTGAGGCGATTACTTGCGTGATCTCTTCGCAACAGACCGAGGGGTCGTCAGTGCCAAAGCAGACATCGAGCCAAGGTGAATCAAGGTAGAACTCTCTTAGATCCTCCGAGTTTGCAGAATTGTAATGCCAGATTTACATTGATGGATCCTTCTGTAGGAGCGGCATCGGCAGGTCGCAAACCGTTGTAATAAGTTTGTGGTCGGAAATACCTAATGGCGGGCCAACTGTAATTGTATACTGATCAGAATTTGTGGTTAGAAAAATATCCAGGAGGGCGACAAATTCACCCTTCTCTGAGATCCGAGTTGGTTCGTCTACAAGTTGAGCAAGCCCGCAGCTGATGGCAAATGCTTCAGCCTCTCTACCTTCATTGTCAGTCTTGTTGTGATGTTTGAGCCAGTTAGTGTTATGGGCATTGATATCTCCCAGAATGATTATTTCTGAATTGGGGTAGTCGATTTTTTTTTGAACCAAATGTGGTAGCTAGTGTTATGAAAAAGATTTGGTAGGCTCTATCGCTCGGAGGGCGATAGAGACAGCGTATGAACTTGGAATCCTTTGGCAGTGAACTTGAGCCCCATGAAGTCTAGGTTGTTCGATTCGGTCTACGCAAAAGCCTGCCACATTCTAATGAAGACTGGAAAAGTCCAAATAGGATTGACAACATTTTAAAGGCAGCAAATGGATCCCTAAGTACTGCAAAGTTTTAAAACAATATATTCAACTCACTATTTTTGGCAAGGAGAAGATCGATATGTAGAATTCTACAATTTTTGACATTCCGTTAAAGTTTATGTAGACCCAGAACCCAAATAAAAGCCGTTTCATGAAATGGAAGCAGATGAAGCTCAAGAAAAGCAAGTGACAACCTTAAATTTAGAAATTGTTGAAACAGCAAAAATTCAAAAAAATCCAACTTTTCACATGAAATAAAAATATTGAAGACAGCATGCTTGTCTTTGACTTTCCTAAATTTAATGACAATACTGAAGATATAATAGGACCTAGTGAAAATAAAATGAATAACAGAGAAGTAAATAATAAAGAAATCAATATATTAGAGAATATTTTCAGCAAAGTACTGTCAACAACGACAAAAATTTAAGGCTTCATAAAAGAAGAACAGTTAGTGGTGTTCTTCAAGATGTGAAAACATGGCCTAAAGATTCTTCAGGAAAAACAAAATGCAAAGAGATCTCCCTTCATTCGGTGGTCACCTCAGATAAATAGATTACAATTTTGGCATCAAAATAAAATCCTAAAGAAATGGCTGCAAAAGGACAAGTAAGGTTGACAATTTTTTTTAGAGTTCGTGGGAGTTTTGGAATTGTTTTCAAAATTTTGAAATTTTAAAATTAATTATCAAAATTAGTTCAAAAAGCACGATGATGATTTAGTATTGCACATGTCTATTTATTAAACCATAGCAGCTATAATTATTATGGAACTATTCAGGCACACCCCAGAACTCTCAAGTTTTCAATCAGAACTCCCGCGTATGTATCTGGATCTTTTATTCCAATTTCATACTATTCATATCTGCTAAACTATGGCATCTAGAATCGTGATGTTTTGAGTGGTTGAACGTTGGGAACTTGCTTCATCTTCTCAAAATCACTGTTGTTTGATTCCGTATCATCATCGGGAGTTTCGGCAGGTTTTGAATAAATGGTCTATTGACCATTTGAGTCTATTGTGAGATAGAAATAGGAGCTATCTTGAAGGTTTCTTGTTTCCCTTCAAACAATTGTGGTTTCAAACTTTAGGCAGTTGCACTTTTTAACTATGCCTGGTCGGAAATGTTCAACGCATATTTTATATACGAAATATGGAGCCCAAGATATATCCTGTTCTCCCAAGTGAAGGCCAAAATAGGACAGATAACTCTTTTTCGCAAAGTCCGAAAGAGGGTTTCTATTTTCTTTTAACGTGTATTCGTCACATACTTGACAAACATTTTCTGGATAGCTCACATAGCTACGCGTGCTTGTAAATGCTTTCGTTTTAGTTAAATATCTTAGGCTACTATAAAACACTGAGAATTTACAACAAATTATAGTACAACTTCACCTACGATAACTCAATAGTAAATTGAACCGGGTAAGGCAGAGGTAAACATGATAATATAGGCAGGGTATTAATTGGTTAGTGGAGGAGGTTACGCAGGTATAAGAAGGTCGTGTTTTTCGGTTATGGATATACTCACGTAAATTAACCGGGCTAATTAAAATCTAATTTTAGGCAGGAATTCAATTTATGACCTCCAAATATTCCATTATTATTTTTGTTCTTTATCAGAACTAAAATTATTTAGCCTACATCTCAAAAACTTGAGCTGCTATGAAAAAAACAGGTATATCTAGAATCAGCACACCAAAAATATCCAAGTCAGTTGGGCTATGTAATAATTTATAATTAAGTTCAAACTTTGCACTACGTGATATTTTATCTTTAGGCTAGTTGACAATAAGATATGTTTAAACAGTTAATATAGTCATGTAAGACATTCTTGTAGACCAACGTTTAAGAAATGAGGAACGCGGAAAGAAAGAATGTACGCTGAAACTTTAAATGATTTCGCAACCAGTACACCTTTTAGTGTACCGACTGTAGTATTCGTATGTATGCTTGCATATCCGGGTTTATTAATTCCGATCCTGTTTTAGCTCCTGCAGTCCCGCGTTTGTTTGCTTAGACTACACAATCTATCTATAGTTTAATCAGGGAATCGCAAAAAAAATGGGGAGTTTTGAAAATTAGACCTACTACTGATGGTGAAAGAGTTCTGAAAATGTATATGTTAAGAAATCTTGAGTATTTCTAAAAAGGGCACACTATTGTACTTTTGTACACATTATTTAAGTCTTTTCAGCCCTGGCCCCCAAATTTAAAACCCAAGCTTTCATCTCAAAAATTTGAAATAATTTAGAGGAATGGTGGCACATACATCATTAATTTTAAAGATTATTAAATTTCTTATTTCGAATTAGGATTCCCGATCTTCGCCGTTTATTTGCTCATTAAATATCGAGCAAATAGTTTATGACTCGTAGGCAGAATACCATAAACTTGCATACTTTTCCCAAAAGACCTTCAGGGCTTTTGACTTTTTCGTTAAATAATGAGTGCACTCAATTTTGAAATATTCGCTTATGGACGTTAACTACGCCACTAATAATATTCAATGCATAACAATTTTTCATACAAAATATACTACTTAAAATAGAATAACGAATTATAGAATAGCTTAAGAGCTTTTTTATTTTTTCCAATCAAGCTACGATCTAAAGAAATTGACATTGTTTTCCGCCCACAGTTTACTGAAATATTGTTGATATTTAGGTTACCTTATAAGAACTTACTCTTTCTTGAGTAGCTTTTATATATTTAATGCATAACTGTAATAATATAAATCACGTTTGTCAATAGACGATTTCATGGGGTTTTTAAAAATATATATACATTTTTAGAGTAGAGCTTAATATACTACCAAAAAGTTAAAAGTTAAAGATTGTCTGCTTAGTAATACTGTGCAGGATAAATACAAATTTGAGGAAAGACCTCTTGTCCTCCTGCTTGTGAAGAAAATTATAATATTTGTCACATTATCAAATCGCCGACCTAGAACCATTTTTTTACCAAGGGGTCGGACCTCCTAAAAGAAAAAAGGCGAAATTGAAATTTCATGAAAAAAGGCTTACATATTTCCAGTTAGAACGTCTAGAAAATTAGGCGAAGTATAAATTGTACAAACGTAGTTAAATCTACTAGAATAAAGAAACGGAAATACAATTATATTAGATTTTCAAATAATGCATTTAGTCTTAAATTCTAATAAATTTTGCAAATTGCAGGGCATATAAATTAAAGTAAAACAAAAATCTATGGACCCCGCAAACAAAATACAAAACGATAAATTTTTCTATTAAAATAACCTGTATTAAGGAATCTAAATTATTTCTTAACTTTTACCAATGCTTGATTGAGATGTAAGTCTTGCTTGTCGTGGCTCTAGCTTCAGAGATGCTGCGTACAACTGATCGTCATCCATCATCAAGGAAGAATCCAGCAAATAATTTGAAACTCGTGTCACCAGATCGATTTTGTATGAAGTTAGTTGGTACTGGTGTATTTCACGAATTATATGGGCAATCTAAAATACGTAAATCAGCATGATAACTCTCATGAAATATTTAGGAATAACTTAAATGGATAATATTTTACTAATAATATGGTATAAGATTTTAGATTTTGACTTGATATTCTCATCTGAAACTTGGCTCTAGAGAGGTGACTATTCGGTTTCTAAAAGAAACAGAATCGCCATATCCAAGGTAACGACTATTTAAGATAGATAGTGTTAACGCTTGAATTTAACTAGCTTTAGTTCTAAGAATAACGTAGTATCAGTTTTTTCTTTAATTACTTTTATTCATCACCTAAATAAATATTTATTCACAATAATCACCTAATTAAGACTTAATACCGGTGTAAAATATACAGGAATATACTATTACGTTATACATTATCCAACCTCCAACCAAAGTAAACATTTATGGGGAGAAGAAGTAAAATGCTAGACGTTTTAATTTCAAAAACTTTCTAAAATAATTTGGGTAATTCTACACTCTGTTCTCCCAAATCCATCTGCTGCTTTAAGCATACTTGGGATATGTTAGAGGTTCCAATTAAAAGAATTATAGAGGAGTGAAAGCACACCTGTTTTCTTCATGGAATGAAATATAGCTTATGTGTCTAGAATTTATTATATTAACAGCATCTAAATAATTCGTCACTAGGTGACTTAGTTCACCGATGTCATTGATCTCACCATTCGTTTCCAAACTTTTTACTGTTTAATACTTAAATTTATTTCGCCTGAACTTTTTCTTATTTTACTTTCAGTTTCGAAAAAAAATTGTTCCTTTAGCCGAGTTTATGTCTAGGGGCATTACTATTCTGAATTTAAATTTAAATATGTAGCATTTTTGCTCATGGAACTTGCTACTTCAATATAGATTCCAATTAAATTAAAATATTTAAATATTGCTCCATATTTCTTGTATGTGCTTCTTTTAACTTTTGACGGCAATGGTGCTAAATAATCGAATCAAAAAATCTAGATGATTTATTTGTATCCTCATTCGGTATGTCACCTGAAAATTAATATGTTTGTTGTCTAAATATCAAGCAGTGAAATTTATCTTATCCCGTTTTCGGCCATTGTTGCGTAACATCCTATTTGGCTGCGTTTTAAAAAAACTTATCATTTTAAAGTTTTACTATTTTTGTACTCTCTACTTACGCCAAAAACTATATAAGAAAACACTTTGGAAAAGATGAAGCCTTATATCCTGTATAAACTGGTGAACCGAAATTAAACTTTTCGCCATTTCTAGCATTAAGCGCAAAAGTTTAAACCTCGTGATCTCTGCTATAAAACAGTGTTATAACAATTTTCAGTACGAGATCGGGAAATGTGACAAAATCGAGGTTAAATTGAAACATGGAGAAAATTCTAAAATATATCCAATATTTTGGCAGTTTTACGAGTGAATAGAGAGCTTTGCTTTTGATGCATTAAGGGAAATTTGAAGGAATATATCTTCCAATATTTTTACATAAGGTTGGGGTAAAATATACATCTAAAATCTCACTGAAAACGGTTTGAGGCTGGAGAAATGGGACAGGACAGGAGAATTTGAACATTTTTCTAAGAATAAACAGCAGATTTTATCAATTTTATGGGAGATTTTGAGGTCAAATTTTACCTTAAAAATCAAGATTGTGGCAAATATAATATTAATCTTGCATTGTTGAAGTATTCATTTCTGTCGTGTGGTCTTAAGCACACGCCATTTTTTATGTATTTTTACAACTAATAATATATATATATATATATATATATAT